>JAESUZ010000126.1:0-222960 GCA_017311185.1 Proteles cristata cristata
GTGGCTTAGTCGGTTAAGCGTCCGACTTTCGCTTAGGTCATGATCTCGCGGTTCGTGGGTTTGAGCCCGCGTTGGGCTCTGTGCTGACTGCCAGCTCAGAGCCTGGAGCCTGTTTCAGTCTGTGACTCCCTCTCTCTCTGACCCTTCCCTGTTCACGCTGTCTCTCTCTCTCCTAGAAATAAATAAAACATTTAAAAAAAATTTAAAAACCACATTCTGGTTAGTAACATACATCCCCCTTAAGCAAAGGGAGAAGGCTTCTTAAAATTTTTTTAATGTTTATTTAGTTTTGAGAGAGAGAGTGCGAGAGGGGAAGGGGCAGAGAGAGAAAGAGAGAGAAAGAGGGAGAGAGAGAGAGAGAGACAGAATCTGAAGCAGGGTCCAGGCTCTGAGCTTTCAGCACAAAGCCTGACGCGAGGCTCAAACTGGGGAATAGCAAGATCACATCCTTAACCAACTAAGCCACCCAGATCAAAATTTTAAAAGAAGTGGGGGCACCTGAGTGGCTTAGTTAGTTAAACATCTGACTCTTGATTTCAACTCAGGTCATGATCTCATGGTTTGTGAGTTCGAACCCCATGTCGGGCTCTGTGCTGGCAGCATGGAGCCTACTTGGGATTCTCTCCCCCCACTCCCCACTCTGCCCCTCCCCTGCTCATGCTCTCTGTCTCAAAATAAATAAACCAAAAAAAATTTTTTTTGATCTAAGGGTGCAGAGTATTTACACGTTGGACACACACAAGCCAAAGAGGCACATTTACCTCGCCCACGATGAAGTTACCTGTCCTGCACTCAGTGTTCATAGCTTAATTTAACTTTTTATGCAGTTGAGGTGAAATTCACACAGCATGCAATCAGCCATTTAGAAATGTACCACGCAGGGTGGCATTTACTGTATTCACAGTACTATGTAACCCTTAGCTTTATCTAGTTCCAAAACATTTTCATCACGCCAGAAGGAAACCCCATACCCATGAAGCTTTCCCTCTCCATCCTCCTCTCTCCCGAGAATGACATAATTTTAAAAATGTACCTTAAAAGCAATTTCAAAGGGGGTTGGTTGGTTGGGAAACTGCAGCAGGAAAGGCAACAAATATCCCTGCCTTATGTCTCTGAAACCGAGTTTTGGCTACTTGACAGACTTAGAGACTTAGGGTCAGGGATCCTATCTGTCATGGTGTTGAACAAGTTCATTCTTTCAAAAAAAAAAATCATTAAAAAAAAGCAACAATAAAACAGGGGCACCTGGGTGACTCAGTGAGTTAAGCATTTGACTTCAGCTCAGGTCATGATCTCACGGTTTGTGAGTTTGAGCCCCGCGTCAGGCTCTGTCTGAACTGACAGCGCAGAGCCTGGAGCCTGCTTCCGATGCTGTGTCTCACTCTCTCTCTCTGCCCCTCCCCTGCTCACACTGGATCTGTCTCTCTCAAAAACAAATAAAAATTAAAAATACATACGGTAAAAAAAAAAATCCAGAAAGTCCAGCCTAATCCAAACAAAAAGTAAAAAATCACCTAAATCCCCCATATCTAGAGAGTCACCATTTAGTGTAAAGCCTTTGAGAAAAGTTCGATACATTTTAACATATGTACTATATGTTTGCAAAACTGAGATCGTATGGTACATACTTTTTATTATTTTATTTCCAAGGTAAAATATGTAAATAATCATACAAGATTGGTTTGTAAATTATAGAATTGAACATCTACGGTTCCTAACTTCCCCTTTTTCCATTGGACAGTATATTTTGGACTTTTTTTTCCATCAGTATACTTTCAGAGCATTGTTTCAATTGCTACCCAGCAGTCTATTGCGTGAATATGTTACAGTGCCCTCAGCCTGCCTCCTTTTCTGGACATTTCAGTGGTTTCCGATTATCAGCTGTCACAGTGATGCTGTGGCTTGTGTGGAAATTTGTGCCCATATCTATGTACTAATTCCTTTGCGTACATGTGAATTCACGCTTTTTGCCACTGCTAAGGATGCAACGTCATGAAACCAAGGCAGAAATTTAGTTGCTCAAATTCAAGTCACCTATTTCGCAGACATACGTTGGGTGGCTCTGTTTACACAGCGTGCCCATACCTACTGTTTCATTGACTACTACCGGTGGCTAATGGCTAATACTATACACATACGTACCGGGCATTGTGCCGTGTGCTGTGGACGTAGGGATCTTATTCAGCCTTACTGCTTACACACGGCTATCACCTGTGTTCTAGAGATGGGTAAGAGGCAAGGAGGCTAAGAGAGGTCATGTGAATTGCCCAACATGTGATAGTGGTTGAGCTCAAATACCTTTTGTCTTTTGGATTCTAGGTCCAGTACTCTCTCCAGTACTCTCTTTGTATACCCCAAAGCCTATTCGAATTACAAGGTATCCCGAGGCTACAGATGGGCAAGTGAGTTCAGTTCCACACCAGTTAACTTGGAGAGATTTACAGATAAGGAAAAGAATATGGTGTCCATAGACCATGTCCCCTTCCTTCCCAGTCCTGGCTGGCTTCCTCAGGGGGTGCCGTGAGGTCTGTAAGAGCTGAAAGTGTGGCTGCACCTGAGGCAGTCAGGGATCATTTATGGAAGTTTGAAAGGGCCCAGGAGCAGACACTGGGGGAGGAGAGGCCTCATTTCCCTTAAGAGTCACTGGGATGGGGCGCCTGGGTGGCTTAGTCAGTTAAGCGTCCGACTTTCGCTTGGGTCATGATCTCGCGGTTTGTGGGTTCGAGCCCTGCGTTGGGCTCTGTGCTGACTGCCAGCTCAGAGCCTGGAGCCTGTTTCGAGTCTGTGACTCCCTCTCTCTCTGACCCTCCCCTGCTCATGCTGTCTCTCTCCTAGAAATAAATAAAGCATTAAAAGTATTTAAAAAAAAAAAAAAGAGTCACTGGGAATTAGGTTCTGGGGTCAAGGGCTCCAATGAATTTATCATTAATGAGCCAGTAAGCGGTATTGAAGGACAAACTGGCTGAATTCATTGGGTTGTTTCATTCTGTGCCGAGGAACAAATGACAGTTTGTGCTGTTTATTTCTCAGGAAAAAAGCTGTAAAGTGGGACACACGTATCCGTAGCCCCCCAGGGACAGTGTCTTCTGGGAAGGAAAGTTGGGGGCCACGGGAAGGCAGCTAAGGCTCCATCCAGGAACCAAAATAATGTTGGCACTGGGAGTCCCTTCCTGTGTTCAAGGACATCTGCTAACGCTCCAAACTGTGTTCTGGTTGGCCTTGGTGCCTGGTGGCTTCACTGACCCAGATCACAGAGCCAAGCTGGTGACTATGAGGCTATGGATTTGCAGAGGTCAAAGCTGTGAGGGTCACTGTAGTTCCTCTTAAGGTACCGACTTCCTGCGTTGGCTTGTGAAGAAGCCAAAGGGAAGACAAGGAAAGGGACTGATGAAACGTGCCCAAACCGGTGACGTCCGGTGTCCGAGTTGGGCAGGCATGTTTGCAACCTTCAGTGAAAGTTACATTCACCATTGACGCACAGAACTAAATCACCTTTCCCCCTTCTGTTTTGCCCTCCTCCTCCCTTCCCCCACTGTCCCTTTCTCTGCTTTCCCCACCTCTTTCATGCATATCTTCTCCCTTCTCCTATCCTGAACAACCTCTCTGGTGTGTACTCCGCACGCTATCTAACTAACAAGCCATGTTTGCATCGATTAGGTCCTTTGATCCTTCATCTGTCTTGGCCACAGTGCTCACACAGGGACCATTTTATGCGTAGACAGAAAGTGCAAGCCAAACGCCCCGTCCCCACTCAGGCTCTCTGGCTTCCTGAGCCTAGTGCAGATGGTTTATATGAGCCATGGACTTCCTCCTCCCTGGGATACTTTCTGTAGATATCCGAGGGTTGGACTCTCCCTGGCACAGCGTCCGGCTCGGTGACATGGAAGGAAGGAAGGAAGTTAAGCTTTCCTGTCATTGGATCCAGATCCTAAATAGACCTTTGCCTGGCAAGCATACTTCCCATATTCCCCACTGGCCCGGTCTGGTACGCCCCACTCACTGGCACTCTTTAGCCAAGAACAAATTCCATGCAGACGTCATCACTCACATGGACGCCCAGGGTCTGCCTCCCTGAAGAGCATCACTTTTTAATAGCCTGGCCTCCTGGGACACTAGATTTCTGTCCAAAAGATGAGGGGTTTGGGGAGGGAGGAAAGGGAAAGGGGTGGGACAGGGAGAGAGAGAGAGAGAGAGAGAGAGACCTATGAACATGTTTTTCTTTCCTTCATTCATCCCACAGATCATTGTTGAGTGCCTAATAAGGGCCCGCAACTACTTTTGGCTACAGAATACCTTATCCTCAAAGACTTTATATTCTAATGGGGTGAGGAAGACAGTAAACAGATAAACAGATAGACCTATATTACTTTATCAGGTCATTTCTACAACTCCATAATACTATGAAGAAGACGAAAGCAGATGTCATAGTTTCTAAGTTTGGGGGGAGGGTTGTCCTTAGGAGAAGGGACAGTTCAACCACAATTAACAAACAGCAGGTGGAGTTTATGGTACAGATGCTAGTGGGTGGGTAGATAGGGTAGTTGAAAGAGGTGGAATTTCTCCTCATTGCTTCTTTTTTCTCACTGAAGTCAGAAGCTAAGTCATCAGCTGGGAGGGAGGAGGAAGAGAGTTAGAGGTGTGAGCAGAGGGGAGACGCTATGAAGTAGTCTCAAGATGAGCAGTCCAGTGAATGGGCTATGGGAACAGAGTAGGATGGCAGGCAGCACTGAAGGTCCACACTTAACATCCAAGTTTAATGTCGTAGTTTAAAGGACAACAGGCAACGTGGTTGTGTTAAGTTGCTTGGGAGCAGGCGTGGGATCATTATAAAGAGTTAGATTTAAACCAAGCTAGGGTTTTGTCAAGCGGGCATGAGAGAGAGAGAGAGAGAGGGAGAGAGGGAGAGAGCGCGAGGGGGAATTGAGGACATATGCCAGCCTCTTCTTGGATTGTCTCCCTCGCCTCCTTAATGTTCCCTCGTTACCTTTTTTGTGTCCTCTCTCATTTTGTAACTTGGCAGGTAACTGTTCTACGCAGGTATGAAATATGTCCTCCCAAGCTACGAATAGATATGGCAGTGAGAGCGAGAGAATGGCAGAGTTCCAGAAGAAGCCCATGTATGAAAGCAAGAGACGTTGGCACTGAGCTTGTAGAATGTTTAATTCTAAGAAACTTTCTCGCAGGTATTTGGGGAGAACACTCACTATGATTCTGCTTTGGATGGTCTTTGGAAGTAGCAGTGTCTCCAGTTTGGTCCATGTAAAAGCCTCGTGGTCATTTGTTGTTCTTGATGAGAATTATCATCATCACCATTATCATTATCATCATCATAGCTGCTACTAACGTTTCTTGAGCACGTACCATGAGGAAGGCATTTCACTAAGTGCTTTAGGTGCCTTAGCTCATTTAATCCTCACAGCAGTCGTAGAAGTTAGGTACTGTTAGCTTTTGAGAAGAAGTTAGTTAATGTATCCAATACGACACAGCTAACAATCTTCAGAGCAAGGTTCTGAACCGAGAACTTTGTGATTACGCAGCCCGCATTCTTAATCACTCTTGCGCTGCCCTTCAGCACCCAGCATGTGGAAGTTGGTACCCTCATCCATCTGCCTGTCCATCCAGTACAGCTCTCCCTGTCCTAGCTCTGGGCTAAGTCGCTATGTCAGCTGCTGGGTGGGGCTCAGCCACCAACCCTTCATCCCTTCTGTGCTCATTTAGGGATGCTACAAGAAGCTAGCGCGGGAGTTGCCTTTGTCCAGGGAAGCTGTTCTAGAAGCGTGAGTTGAAGGCTCTTGGTGTAGATGCTGATGACTAAGCCTGTTGGACTGTGCCTCTGCCTTCTTCATCCCTGAGACCTTTCTATTTTCCTATCTTCTGTGGATATTAGGCTTCTGTCTTGCTCTTCTTCGTTGTATCATCCTCCCCCGCCCCCCCTCTGAGCTCTCTTATAGGCGAGTCTGAGACCTGTTCCTGGCTCCCACTTCACTAGGCTTGGCATGACAAATTGCCTTCTTATCATCCTTAATGCCGGCATGTAAAATAGAATATGCTCCCTGTTTGCACCCTGCTACCATCTTCTATATCCATCTAGGTCCACGAAGCCTATTTCATCAACATAAAACCCACAGACGCAACGCATGCTGGGAATCGTTCCCCCTTATCAGAGCTGATCAGGATGGATCCATGAATTCTGCGGATGGCATCTGTCCTAAGCAGCAAATTAGCTATGCTTGACTTCAGCTACCACATTTTTGCCTGCTGTGCGCTTGCTCTACCCTTCTATGAAATGTATTTTGTTAACAGTGTGGGAGAGACACACAAGATTGATTAGAGCTGGCACACTTTTGTGCATACTTCTGCAGTTATTATTGTAGTTGCTGCTTTAAGAGACTCAAAAACTCCTTTAGCCAATTTTGTTCCTCTGTAAAGTTTCATTTAAATTTAGTGGGCATATTTCTGTGTAAATCAGATCAGCCTCCAATGTAGCTCCTTATTGTTGGCGTTTTGATGTTTTGTTTGCCTGAGCAGATTGATTTGGCATTATGGGAAAACGCTTGAACTAAAAAGAGCCCCCTGAACTTTGTTCCACTAATCTTATCAAAGAAAATAAGAGGCAGAACATGTAGACAGAAACCTGCAAATTAAATCGACTTTTCCAGTTGAAATGTATTTGATCTGCATTCATTGCGGAGCTGGGGTGGTTGGGTGCGTCTTGATTCTGCAGAACCAGTGAGGTTCAGACTATTTTCCCAGGTCTTTAAAGATTCACTGGGGAGAAGAATAGGCATGTGAACTGCTAATAACATCTTCTCTTTGGTACGAAGTTATGCCACCTCGTAGATGATGTCACTGTCCCTATAGCCCCGTCTGTCAAGCATGGTGAGCACCGTGCAGTGGTGCTGTCTGTGGAAACAGCCGGGCCAGCCTTGCTATGTGGTGACAGATTGTTCAGGGCAAGCCAGTAGCGGCAGCAGCGTTAGGACACTTGCGAACGTGGTTCACAGCCGGGTGAAGGTCCCGTTGTTTCCGCCCGACTCGCAGGGATGGGTTCGCCCACATAACTTTATTCACATCTGGAGCACCGTGCCAGTGGCTTCAGCTGTTTGCTTCCTTCCTCCCTCGCGTGTTCTACATCATTCTCTAATCTACTCTTAACTAAGTGTGTGAATCAGAACCAGTGTGGGAACTAAAAAAAAGAAAAGAAAAGAAAGAAACGTGCAAGCGTAAGCCCTAGCGATGTCGTTCAAGCGAAGGCTCGAGTCCAAGTAGCTCAAGTTGGTGGAAAGGTAGTAAGAGAGACGAGGTCACACAGAATTTGGTCTGAACCCTGCTTCTGTCACTTGCTAGTCATGTGCCCCTGGGCAAACCAAGTCTCGTTGTTTTCATTGGTCAAGTGAGTAGACTGTTAGCTGCTGCCTTCATGTGGTTGTGGGGAGGGGTGAATGAGGTAATATACAGTGGGCAGTACACTGCACCAAAATATACTATCTGGGTGCTTACTATTATTCGGGGAAAATAAGCACCTGCCTTAAGCCTGTGCTCGGGCTGGTTTACATTCCATGCTGTGATGCCACTTTCTACATGTATGTATGTATGTGTGTATGTGGTGTTGGTGCCATACCTGGCACTGTGCTGGGTACTGGGGACACAGAGACCATGAACTATGGTCCCCACCCTGAAGACCTGAGTCATCTAACGCTTTGCTCTGCTCTGTATGAAGTGCACAGTATTTACAAATACCGTAGAACAGAAATTCCTTGCGGCAACCAAAGGTGGATTTTACCTCTAATAAGGTGAAACTTCTCCAAACCCAGTTGTCTTATAAACCAATCGGTAACACACTTTCCCTTGGCAATCTCTATTTTAATGATCTTCCGGTGGCTTTTTAACTGGAGATACATTTTTTTGAGGCTCAATCAGCATTTACTGGATACTGCTGTATACCAGGCATAAGTTTTACTGATATTCTCTCTTTGCATTGTCATGACTTTCTGTGAAGTTGTCCTCATGACAGTTTATGAGAAATCGAAGGCTCTGGGAAGTTTAGTAATTTGCTCAAGGTCACATAGCTAGGAATCGGCATGTCAGGATTGGAATCTGGACTTGCCTGATCCCAAGTCACATTTTCTGTCCATTCTTCTCCCCGTGCACAGAGGAGTTAAAGACGGGAGCTAATTACTGAGCGAAGTTGAAGGGCCGTCTTGGCTGGTATAGGTAAAGAAGGCGAAGTAGATGAATGTGTTAAATGCATGGAAACGCTCAAGAAATAGTAACTGTTGGGGTTAGAGATCCCTTTTAAAGGTCAGGGATGAGCCGTGTACTCTCTCGAGTCCTTTTTCCACTGAGTGGCTCAAGTTTTTTCACAGTTGGGCTTGATTATTGGAATTACGAATCAAATGAATACTTTGTGGTCATCAGCGGTGTCGTCCTCAATACCGTTGGCTTATACATCTTCCAGCTCAATGAAGTCCTCTCCATGACCTCTACTTGAACTATATGTGTGATTATCCACAGAACTTATAGGCAGCTGAATCGAATTCTAAAAACAAAACAACACTAGTAAAACCATGTGCTTTACATTTTGGTCCTGAAATGTTCTAGAATTGAACCTGTGCCCTCGCAGCCAGTGCCCACACTCCCCAGTCCTTTTGTGGACCAGCCCAGTCGATCCCAGCCACAGTTTGGGCGCAGTGATAAAGGAAATACAGTCCTGCCATTGCACTAAACCCCAAACTCTTCAAATCTGAACATTTCAGAGAGAACATTCTTGCTCCCCGTCTGTGTCATCAAATGAACACCCATGTGCTAGGTGCTGCTTGCTGACTCTGTGGGCTGTCATGGGAGGGAGGCCACAGTCCCTCCTCTGATGCTTCAGGGCACACCTCAGAGGTGCACTTTGTTACGTCTTCCAAATGGCCTCACCACCTTCAAGGCACCGAATTATCAGTGTTGCCCAGGGACCAGGGGGTGGGGTGGGGGAGGGATGGGCACTGAGAACAGAGCAGTCCTCTTTCTTCTCCCTGGTTCCTGGGTAAGAATCTGATTCTTCCAGCCTCAATTAGGTGATTCTTTTCACCTTTGCAGTGTCCAGATTTCTGTGTGATTGCAACTCATTAGAATCATTATGATTGCGTAGAGTTGCAGTTTATTAATACTTACACTTAATGTTCTTATTTCCGTGGTCCAAGAGATGATGGAGAGAACACATCAAGCCATTCAAATAAAACAAATTACCGCCCACTAGTGTTGATTGCTTTAAAGCAAATTAATCTCTGTACATGCAGAAGATGCTGTCACTCCTCCCTTTCTTTACCTTTTAGGTTCTGGGGGACGTGAAAAACAGACACTGCTTCAAGTAAATTGTTAGCTGTCCAAATGAGTGCAAATTAGGCTTCCGTACCAGTGCATTTATTCCAGTGATTGCCCTGATTGTATTTGACCATGTGATAATTAGGCCACATTCAGATCACAAAGTCCCATTTTATACTTTTTGGGTTTTCTAATCCAGAAGCCGCTAATGGTCTACAGAGTGCTTCGGTGTTAAGTGACCAGGGAAGTCATTTGTTATGATGTTCTTGCTAATGGGGGGGTTGAAATGTAGGGGAGGCTGTCTCCACCCACGGAGGCTCTAAATGGTCAGAGAGGCGCGCCAGTATGATGATCGGAGAGCACTTTTTCTTGTGGGTAATGTTGTCCAGTTGTTAGAGATCCAAACTACATAAAGGAAAGTAATTGGAGAAAGACATGTGCACATGCCATTTGCCGTCGGTTTCAAATCAGTAATTTAATATACAGGTGTGTGCGGGTTTAACATCAAATGATGCATTCCTCACTAATGGGAACATAGGCCAGAATGGAGAGACAGATATAGCCTGTGCGCAACTGAGAGCCTTTTCTTTCTCCTCCATTCCTTCTGCCTTCAGTGTTTTCTTCCATTTAATTATTTGAGCAGCTCAGCCAACTCTGAGCCAGGTGACGTGTATGGACTCAAACATGTTGACTCTGAGGGATGGATAAGTCAAGCGTTACCTTCCCCTCGCTAGGCTAAGAGATGGTTTCAAAGAGAGCTGCATGGAGACAGCCATCCTTCCTGGGGAAAAAAACAATCTCCTGACGGCGGCGTGTTAGGTATTAGCAGGTAACGCTTCCTCTCCCTGTCACAAAAGCTGTCCCTACACAAGGAGCAGTTGCCAGTGAGTGTCTCGGTGGGACCCGGAACCGCCCCCTTGGGCCACCAATGGAATTAGACAATGCATGTTGTAAGGAGGCCACTGGGACAAAAGGTAGCGGGGCTGAGGACCAGAGTTGTGGAGAAGGATGGAGTGGAAAGGTAGAATGTGGGGAATAGGAGGGAGTAGGGAGAGGTCCAGTCCCTGGTTCAAATCCTGGATTGACTACCTATTTATCCATCTTAAAAAATGGCACTAGCAATGCTCTTCTAAACAATTTTTAAAATGTTTTAAATGTTTATTTATTTTGAGAGAGAGAGAGAGAGAGAGAGACAGAGACAGAGACAGAGACAGAGAGTGAGCAGGGGAGCTGCGGGGGGCAGGGGAAGGGGAAGAATCCCGAGCAGGCACCATGCTGCTAGCACAGAGTCTGATGCAGGGCTCGAACTCATGAACTGTGAGCCCAAATCAAGAGTTGGGTTGCTTAACTGACTGAGCCTCCCAGGCACCCCTGGCAACTAGTGATCCTCTTATGACTTAACTCTCCAGTCAAGAAGAGAGACACTAGTCACATGATTCATGGATTTACCAAATAGGTATTGAACCGACTATGTTGCAAACATGCTAGGTGCTATGAAGAAACCTGACCTTGTCTGGGGCATCGGTGAACTTCACTAACGGAACTTCATGACCCTAAGAAGTGAAACTTGAGGTGATATGAAGAATGAAGAGTTGTTTAGGCAACAGTGTATAAAGGGAACATTCCTGGAAGAGGGAAGAACAAGCCTAAGAGAATACAGTATGTTCGAATGTATTCTACAAAGGCCTGCAAATGAGGGAGAGACTGGTCAAAGCTGAAGCTGAAGAGATAGCAAGCAGGCCAGGTCTTCCAGGCCTCCCTGTCTGTGGAAAAGTGAACCATTTTCCTAAGAACAGTGTGAAGGCATCTGCAGGTTTTAAATAAGTTCATATTTTAATTGCCTGACTCTGGCTGTAAGGACGTGGATGGTGGATTAAAGCAGGAGCCATCAGGAGACAGGGACACTATCCTGGAAACTGTTGTAGTAGACTGAGCAAGGCATGGTGGCAGTTTAGGCTGGGATGGAAGCCATGGAAACGAAAAATGGATGGATTGTGTGACCTTGGGCAAATAGCTTCACTTCTCCGAGGCTAATTAGGCTCATATTTTTCAGATTTGGACTATCCTATCTAGTGATTAAGAGTGGGCTTTGCCACTCAGATCATCTGCTGTCTATAACTCCTCTTTAGATGTCAAATATTCAACAAAAACACCTGCCCACAATTGATACGAAGGAAAAACAGAGCAAGCTTGGAAGTCTTTAGAATTGTCTTTATTGCAATTCAGTGAGGCTGGTGGTCTGTATGAGTTGTACATTTTTGTGATAAAAATTGGCATTGAAATGAATAAAGGAACATTGACATAACACACACCTGTTATTCTTTTCAATCTGAAGTGCTAAACAAAGGTGCCAACGGAAGTAATTAAATACAACTACACTTATTTAGGAAACTGATAACAGTAAGTAGAAGTTTAGTGCCAGCAGTCTGAGAAGAAACAGGCCAAGACTACCATTTGTTCTTAGAGTTGCAAACGGTTCCAACCAAAATTAAGAAGAAAGTACCTTTCAGGGTTATAGTGTCTTCCTGCAAACCGAAGCCACTTGGCATACATTTCTCGCCAGCGCATCACAATAAGGAACAAATGGCTCTGTGAGTGAAGATTTCGATTGTAGATGTCCAAACACCATTCCCGGGGAGAGTAAGGAAGACACCAAATGAATGCCTTAAGCCTTCCAAATGGTCCAGTTCCATTTGATGCCCGTTGTGGTGAAAGTTCTCTGGGCAATGCCTTGTGGTAGACCTCTTCGGGGAAGGCAATAATGGGATTTAGCAAGCAAACAAATACGGCCTAGGCTATAGAAGATTTGAGTAACAAAATGGTTAGCCCTGATCCAAAGGACATGTACAGATGAGAAAATAGAATGATTAGAAAATAAAAATTGTTTTCTAACAATTTTATTCTACAATTTATTCAACAATTGTATTCTAACAATAGGGCACATGTACAAAGATCGAACCTGTATGGAACCTCCAAGGAAATCTTTCTAATTTGGTATCGTGTAGACCAGGTTATCTGACAAAAATGTGATAGTGTGTGATATCCACAACTATAAAATAGGTTAAAGGAGAAAAAAGCCTGATTGTCCTCTCAGTAGGTACAGAAATCATTCAGGAAACTCTGACAAGCATGTATGATTAACAGCAAACAACAAAGCCACTTAACAAACTAGAAATAGGTCCTCCATCTGATGAAGGCTGTAAGGCTGTCTGCTGAAACTCTACAGCAAATATTATGTTTAATGGCAAAATACTAGATGTCCATATGTCTCTTTGAAGTCAGGAGCAAGATTGATAAGAAACCCCTCAGTCACCATTTTTATTCAGTATTATACATGAAATCCTAACTAGCTCATTGGGAAATGAAAAAGATAAGGTTTCAAAGTATGTTGTTATTTTCACAGATGGCATGGTTGTCTGCCCAGCTAATATAACAGTACATGCAGACACTGATAGAACAAATACAGAGTTCAACAAGTCTTCTGGATATGGGATCAATATTTAAAAATGAGTGGTGCCACTTCACAACAGTAAGAACCTAGGAGAACATGTTATAAAAGACAAATGCTAAAAACCAACATGGCACCCAAAATTGTGCATTGGTATCTCTTTTCCCACCTCTTACTTTTGTTCAGGTCTTAAGTTGTTTTTGCAAGATTTTCCTTGCTTTCTCCCCAGTGAGTTTGGGCCACAAGTTTTGTTCTTCCTTTCGGCTGGGCCCTCTAAAAAGAAATGAACTAATTTGAAACAAAGAACAAAAGGAGAGGGAACGGGGTCATTGGAAAGAACTTAGAAAATGGCCTCTCGTAGTGGTTCCTCTCCCAAGTTTGTAGTGATGTCAGTGTAGCCACTGCTATGGAAACTGAAAACCCATTAGAGAATGTCTTCTCTCACTTGAGTGTATTCAAGCAAGAAGTTCACCAAAGTTACTTTCCTTTTAAACCAACCCCTTTGACTTTTAAAAGCTATTTTAGAAATGTTCAAAGAGAAGAAGTATTAAAAAAAAAGGAAGACCAAAAGTAAATATAAATACTTCAAGACTTTGACCAATAAATAAGAAACTATTTAAAGCCTCAGGTTCTCTGTGATTAGTCATAGAATAGGGGGAAGCCATTTATCTGAAAAAAAAAAAAACAAATTTACCTTTGAGAAGTCATTGCAAGAGGATTTTAGAAGGGTGTTGAAAGACCAAAGTATGATATCACCTCAAGGAATCTTTGAGACTTACGAAGGTTGTTGACAATTTACTAAAAAGAGATCTTGATGATTATAGAATATTTAGGTGGCCATGGATCAACTTCACCTATTGAAGAATCCATTACAGAGAATACATGCTATCTTTAGTATGCAGATGAATGTGAGAGCAAGTTGGTGGAAGATAGTTCTTTCAGAATAAGTACTGAAGAGTATGAGCCTATGTCTAAAACAGGAGGAAATTGGTGAAGCAGCAACTGTGTCTATAAAAAAGAGATCTTCAAAATTAAAAAGAAAAAAATTAGTCACTCCCAATAAACCTTCCCTCTCAAAAATAAAAAAAGATGAAAAAATGAGTGGTTAAATAAGAACAGAATGACTACAAGACAACAGTTAGAAAGGAATATAGATACAGAACAAGGGAAACAGTATCCAGAAGAAATGTTTTATATGTGGAAAAAAAACCAGATAAAGTGTGTTTGCCTGTGGATGGATGTGTGTGTGTATGTTTGTGTCTATACACATAATATGTTCTCTATACCCTTCTAAGGAGAAAAAAACATGACTTTGAACAAGTATATACATTGACTGAAAATAAAGGACCAACACATGTTCTGAAGAATAAGAAGAAAAACTTTGTATTATCGTACCATAATCCAATGAGCCCTGTGCAGGAAAAGTAGAATCTTTCACAGGAAAAAATCTTTCTAAAGTACAGAAACAGTGTCACACTAACTCAAAAGCAGTCTCTGAACACAATGGGAACTGTTCTACTTTAATAAAAGGACAAAAAGTGACTCTAATTTGGTGAGTTCAGCATGTCAGCTACGTTCATGCACATAAGCTCTATTTTCTTAGCAATTTATGTAATTCCTAAATATATACTAGAATTAGAGTTTACTTGCAAGATAAATCACTAAACCGGAAAGGAAAAAACTCCATTTCCAATAGTAGCACAATCCACAATAAATCTAGAGTGTGCCTAACAAAAATAGATCTCTTTTGGGGCGCCTGGGTGGCTCAGTCCATTGAGCGTCTAACTTCGGCTCAGGTCATGGTCTCACAGCTCATGAGTTTGAGCCCCGCATCGTGCTCTGTCTCTCTCTGTCTCTTAAAAATAAATAAACATTAAAAAAAATAAGTTGTCTTTTAAGGAAATACTGTGAAATTTTATTGATGAGCATACACAATGACCCAAATATAAATAATAGAAGATATATACCAATTTAATGGTTTGGAGGGCCCCATATTATAAAGAAGTCATTTCTCCACAAATTAGCTTGTAATCAGTGCAGTTCCAATCAAATCCCACAGATATGTTTTATGGGACTCGACAAACTTCTTCTAAAACTCTTACAGAAAGAGAAAAGGCAAAGATTGGCCAAGATTCTCTTAGAGAAAAAAAAATGAGATGAAGAGACCAGCTGTATCAGATATCAAGAACTGTCATTAAGCATTTTAGTAAAAAGTGTGATACTGGTACCATGATAGACAAATGTACTAATAGAACACAACTGAAATTCCAGAAGCAAACTCCCATACATATGAGAGCTCGGTTTATTGACAGGGGGCAATTACAAATCAATAGAAAAGGATGAATTGCTCAACCAACCGTACTGGGAAGGGCGCCTGGGTGGTTCAGTCGGTTAAGCATCTGACTCTTGATTTTGGCTCAGGATGTGATCTCGTCGTTGCGGGCTGGAGCCCTAGGTTGGGCTCTGCACTGGGCATGGAACATGCTTGAGATTCTCTCTCTCCCTCTGCCCCTTCTACACGGGTGCACAAACACTCTCTCGCTTTCTCAAAATAAATAAATACACAAACAAATAAATAGTCCTGGGAGAACTGGCTATTTAAATGGAAGAAAAGTAAAATGCTTTGCTCCATACCATACAGAAGTGTAAATTCAAGGTAGATTAGAGACCCGAGTGTTAAAAGCAAAAATTATTTGCTTCTGAAAGTTTTGGAGAATATCTTAATGATCTCGAAGTGGGGAAGGATTTATTTTTTAACCACAAAATGGGAGCCCCCCAAAAATATTGATGAATTTGACTTCATTAAAAATAAACCTGTAATTGATGAAATAAACCACAAGAAGGTTTAACATAATGAGACCCAGGCTGGTGAAATATATGTTTAGCTCTTATAAACAAGGGAAGATTAATTTCCAGAAGCTATAAAGTACTCTAAAAATCCTTGTGAAAAAGACAATTCATTATAAAAATGTACAAAGGATATGAGCACCTGTAGACATGTGAAGAAAGGCACTTAACCTTACTGGTAATGAAGGAAATGTGAATTAAACTCAAAAGAAGGCAGCCCTTTGCAGCCATCAAATTGGCAAACATTCAAAAGCATGATAATGCCAAGTGGGCATCAGAAGGCAAGATGGAAGAAATTGGGCACTCTGGAGGGGACATTAATGTAGGCATCTGCTTTGGAGAACATGGTAGCAATGTTTGGCAAAGTCGAAGATATGCTTACCTTATTGTGATCCTGAAGTCTGTCTTCTAAATTTTTACCATGGAGTGGCTCAGTCGTTTAAACGTCTGACTTTTGATTTCAGCTCAGGTCATATCTCACAGTTTGTGGGTTTGAGTCCCATGTTGGGCTCTGTGCTGACAGCGTGGAGCCTGCATGGGATTCTCTTTCTCTCTCTCTCTCTCTCTATCTCTATCTCTATCTCTCTCTCTCTGTCTGTCTCTCTCTATATATCTCTCTCTCTGTCTGCCCATCCCCCAGCTCATTGCTCTGTATCTGAAAATAAATAAATTGTAAAAATTAGAAAAAAGTTTTAGATATTTACCATGGTGAAACCCTCACACATGTAAGAAGACATAAACAAGAATGTGTACTGTCATATAAAAGAATAATGTCCAACAGTACTGGGCATGGATTAATATTATAAATAGCCATGTATTTAAAGAATGGAAGGCTCTATGGCTGTTTAAATGAATGAGCTGTAGCCACATGCATCGATGAAGAGGAGTCTGGAAACTAGTGTTGGCCTTCCAAAGCAATGTGGAGAAGGATCGGATGGCACGTTTGTGCAAACAGACAGGAAAATAAAGAGTTGACCTTGCTTGGAAGGTAATGGGCTCCACATACCCCATAAGGTTCCCTGAAGAGACAGTTGGAAAAGTTTAGTCTTTTCTTCTGGTGCCTGAGAAACCAGGAACAGTAACGCAGGGAGACGCTCCTGGGCATTTTTACTTAAAGAATATTCTCTTTACCCTTGATGAAAAGCCTGGTGTAATACCACCTACTATTGGTGGCTCTCTGCTGGGGAGTTGAGGGGTCAAATGACTCAAGATTCTAGATTAAAAGGCTGAGGACACAAGCTGCCACAGAGGAACTTAAATTATGGGGTTCTTTCCCTCTTTATGAATCACTGAAAACGTGTTGGAAGAAAAGGACCCAGTGGTTATTTTTTCTTTAACTCATTTAACTTTTGGTTGGTTTTCAAAGATTGGAAAGTCAGTTCTCAAAAATTCAGAATTTTCAGGCTTTTGGCCTTATGAATAATGAAAGTGATGCTCAAAGTTTTTTTTTCCTCTCCCTACATCTTTCTCCCCATCTCCTTTTTTTTTTTTTAGTCTCAGAACATGAAAAGTGAAGCCAGTTCTGAAAAGTACCTTTTTGCTTGATTAATCCCCTTGAACTCCATGTAACTTTCAAAGAGAGAAGAAGGGGAGCCCAGTGCAAACCAGATCAGAACCTCACCTCATGTGGTTACCCAGGCTCTTGACGCCGTATTTTAGGTGGTAGGGTTCATGGGTCCTGGTGTTTGTATCTGAATTCCTCTCTGCATATGTGAAAGAGCCAGGCTTAATTGCATATTCATTTGGAACTTTTTCTGTTCATTCCTGGGACCTGCAATTATTATATACATTTATTGATGGGCTGCTTTGTGCTAATTATAGAAGCCATTGTGATATCATTATTGATGTATGGACTTTTTTCAAATCTCATTTTGGTATATTTCTCACAGCATTGGGGGGGGCATCACTGTATAAAGACACTGTTTTAATATCTCTCAATGAGCAGTTAAATCAGCAAGGAAGATAGAAAATTGGACCCCGTCCACTCTCTGAGAAAAGTCATTTTAGTCATTGAATCCGTCGCTCTATGACTGGAAATGTAAAAGATTTTTGAGCTTAGATGCAATTTTAGAATTCTCAATCAATCGTTTTGGTGATATCTTTTTGGTAAGCTCCATGGGCCCCTCTGGTAAGGGGCTTTGACTGTCTTGCTCACTGTGGTAGGTCCTCAGTGTCTGTTCAGTGAATGGGTAGATGGACGGATAGACATACATGGATGAATGGATGGATGGATGGATGGATGGAAGGAAGGAAGGAAGGAAGGAAGGGCAGGGAGGAAGGAAAGAGAGAGGGGCAAATTTGCTTTGAAAAGGGCTTTCATGAAGAGGGTATTCATTTTTCAGGAACCTTGCCTTTTATATTTAAAATGTCTGTCCTCTTACTTTGGATACCCAGGGTGCCAGCCCCAGGATACTTGCTATTTATGATCTTGAAAATACTCAAAGCCCATTCCAGGGAGTAAGGGAAGAAAACCACATCAGAGCTATACTGCTCGTTTTCTGCTTTTGAGTTCAAACGTAGCATTCAGGATGATGTGGGTATTTGATTGTATAGAGTTAACATTCCCCAAGAAGATGGACACAGCTGAATCATAAATAGCCTCTTTAAGTTTTTTTAGAAAACTACTTTCGGAGAATGGCATTCATACAGCAGAGTGCACAAATCCTAAGCATACAACTCATTACAGGTTTACAGGTTGAACAAGCCCTTGTAACCAGCACTCAGGTCAAGAAAGGTAACATGACCAGTACCCTAGAAACCCTTCTTCTGCCCTTGTCCTGAACTTACTCCTCACCACAAGGGTAAGGACTACAATTTCAAACACCGATAGGTTAGATTCTTATTCTGGACATGTATATCAATGGGATCACATCACATGTAGCTTTGTGAGTGGCTTTTTTCATTTAGCATCATAAAATCTTTAAGGTTCATCCATATTGCAGCATGTGTCGGTACCTATTTATTCTTTCTGCTGAATAATATTCTATTGTATGGATCTATAGATGAAAGTTGTTTTTCTCTTCTTCAGCCATTGTGAATAATGTTGCTATGACCAATTACGTAGAAGTTTTTGTGTGGACATACTATTTCAGTCATTTTGGGTTTACACCTAGTGGAATGGCCGGCCTGTATGGTAACTCTGTTTAACTTTTCCATCAACAGCCAGATTGTTTTCCAAAGAGGCCAGACCACTTTCCATTACTATCAGTTGCTTATAAGAGTTCCATTTGCTCCACATCCTTTCCAACACTTGGTATGATCTACGCTTTACTTTTTTTTTTAATGTTTTGAAAATATTTATTTTTGAGAGTGTACCTGTGGAGGAGGGACAGAGAGAGGGGGGCAGAGAATCTGTGGCAGGCTCTGCACTGACAGCGCACGGTCTGATGTAGAGCTTGAACTCATGCACTGCAAGATCATGACCTGAGCCAAAGTCGGACACTCGACCGACTGAGCCACCCAGGCACCCCGGTAGGATCAGTATTTTAAATTTTAGCCATTCTGATGGGAAATCTATGCTTTTTTCTCCTCTAGAGTTTCTCTGTAGTTTTTTTTAAATTTATATTTATTTATATTTATTTATATTTTATAGTTCTTTTTCTTTTATTTACTCAGAAAATAACTCCAAAGTTAACTTCTTTTTTTTAATGTTTTTTTTTTTTTTTTATTTATAGGAGAGAGAGAGAGAGAGACAGCGTGAGCAGGGGAGGGTCAGAGAGAGAGGGAGTCACAGACTGAAACAGGCTCCAGGCTCTGAGCTGGCAGTCAGCACAGAGCCCGACGCGGGGCTCGAACCCACGAACCGCGAGATCATGACCTAAGCGAAAGTCGGACGCTTAACCGACTAAGCCACCCAGGCGCCCCTCCAAAGTTAACTTCTATAAATTAACTAATCTTAGGTCATTTCCAATCCCGGGCTCTAATGGGAGCAACCAGCATTTCCCTGTCTTTTCCAAAATATGTGGGTGGACCCTTCAAGATTTACCCCATTGCCACTTCTACTAGAAGACCTTCCTTGTCTCTTCTTTACCCAGGCTTCTCTCTGAAGACCCTTTTCTTTTATGTGTCTTTTGGCACATGCCTAATACAAAGTAGATGCCCAAATGCACCTTTGCCGAGTGACCGTATTGTACTGGTAGCATCTTACTCTACACCCCGTTATCTGAAAGGATCTTTGCGTCCACGTTCTGGGTGGGCCCTAGAGGTTGTATGCCCAGTCCCATCATTTTACTGATGAGAAGGTGGAAACTCAGAGAGAGAACGAGCCCAGCCAGACAACCTGGGCGGGGTGGGTGAGTCTTCTGACTCTTCCTCCAGGCTTCTTTCCACATACTCACACAGCTTCTCCCACTCACCATTGCCTCCCCTCTGCTGCTCATTTGAAGAGAATGAAATTGGTCTTTGTTGGGGGTGGGGGGAACGTGGGAACCACACACAGAAAAGGACGAACAGAACTGTACGTTCCCAGGGCTTAAATTCAAAGTCAAAGAAGCAGCTCTCCTATCATTGAAAGTTCACGTGTTCTAGCACTGCGGACTACCATCATTTAAACCAGGGGAAAAGAAACTTAAAGTGACTTTTCAGCAAATACGGTTTTTAATGATACACATATAATATCTTGTTCTGTTTTATACTCTGATCATGATTAAGAATTTCAGATAGCTCAGGAAGAATTAAGAAGATTTACACCCACATTATTACTCATAACCACTTAGAGCAAAGAAAGAAATCTTTTTAAAAGATGTTTATTGCTTTCATACCAAATGAGAATCTGAATTAAAATGAGTCCCAGCACAATCTTTCAAGTTGAAAATACATGCAGCAGTTTTCAAAATCCCATGTAATAACAACAATGCTCTGTAACTTCATGAAGCTGGAATTTCTTCAAAGGAGATTAGGGGGCGTGCTGTCAACATGAACTTCCTAATCTTCCTTACGAAGTCACTGCCCTGGTTCAATCTTGTTAACATCTGCTTCTCAGATGGAGACGGTAATGCTCTGACTGGCTGTCCAGGCTTCAAGGTTTGACCCCTTGTTTCGCTATGAATTCACTTCATATGGAAGAACCTTCATTCTTTAGTAATTATATGACCCTTAATCCCTAGGCTGTAACACATGATAATCTTATGCCCATTTCGAAGAAATAATGGGCTTTGCACCAAGTACTTAGTAGATCTTCCTCGTATAGCAGCTACTGTTGGATTCTCTGCTGGAAAAGGCTATGGACTAGAAAAAGATGGTTTTGCTGTTCCCCAAACCCTTCAAATATCGCCAACTTGCCCGTTCGTTTATTTATCGAGAATAGATTGATTGCTTTCTAATCTTGTAAGCATGGGGGGAGGGAGAGTGTCGTGTGAAAACAGTCTCCATGTTCAAGCATGTCTCATCCTAAATTTTAGTGTTTTTAGCTTATGACTTGTATTAATAGCCATTATTACCAGTCCCTAAGGTCTAGCATACTAACACAGGGCTAACAGTGTTGCAAAGGATGATTCAATAGAAAATCCAATTGATTGCATATCCTAGACAGATGAGCTGAAGCAACTCCTCCCCTCTAAGCAAATGTTAGAAATAAAGCTGTAGAGACTTGTAATTTATACTGACTCCCAGATCCGGGATACCCCGTTGCTGGATTAATGGCCTAAAACAAGTGAAAAAGAAGATGTAGTGTTTTTTTGCCAGGACTTTAATAAGCTTGTAGTGTCAGATCAGTCACTGCTTTGTAGTGTGACCCTGAGTACATCACTCTGATACTGTGGGCTTTAGTTTCCTAACCTGAAACCCACTAATCTAGCCCAAACTCTTCATTGTAAACTCTCTGCTGCAGATGCATAGAGTTCCGCAGAGGTGCCTCCGAGTTCACTGAAAGTGCACTCTGAGACCTCTGTCCCTGAACCCAACCCAAGTGGTTCCATTTTGGAATGCTTTGTACATACAGGTTCTTCTCAGAGTGATCTTTGGATGAAGGACTCCGAGGCCTAAGATTGAAAGCCAAGCTAAGTGATCCTCAAGGTTATTCAGGTTTTAAGGTTCTATGATATCTAAATAACCAAAGTGGATGCCAGTGACATTTTTCGATTACCAATATGTCACCCAGCCCTAGGGCTGGAATAACGAAGGTAATAGATATGCCCACTCTGCTCCCTACACACATCTCACACCTCGATTATTGGATTCTACAGAGCATCTGAATCGTCAAAGAAATGCCAAATTTGACTTGATATAATTTTGCTGTGGCACACTTCTATGTTTAGTGTATTTAAAGGGGCTCTAAGTAGATTTGGTGGGTCATCAATAGGTAGAATGTTTGATTAACCCATTCATGCCATTCCTCACCTATGCCAGGCAGCAGAAAGTTTACTGAATCAGACAGTGAACAATTGGAATTTGGGGCAGTGTTTTTCGTACTTAACGCGGAAGATGTCATGAGGAAGAGCCAGAGAAGAGGCATGTGTATTGAGTGTTGGTCGATTTTTACAGACGTATAGTAAAGGCTGACTTATTTGAGGCATAGAGTTATTTCAGGCAGTCTGGATTAACTATGACTAGAAATGGTTCTGAGCTATTGCATTTCCGAGTGACTGAAAAAAAAAAAAAACCCCATGCACGAAAGGAGAAATAGAGATTTTGTCAGGATACTCCCAGCATCTCCAAGAAAATAAACTGGAGGCCTTTTTGCACATCCCATTTTAAAACACAGTGGGTTCCCGGGGTGCCTTGGTGGCTTAGTCGGTTAAGCGTCCGACTTTCGCTTAGGTCATGATCTCGCGGTTCGTGGGTTCGAGCCCCGTGTCGGGCTCGGTGCTGACTGTCAGCTCGGAGCCTGGAGCCTGTTTCAGGGTCTGTGACTCCCTCTCTCTCTGACCCTCCCCTGCTCACGCTCTCTCTATCTCTCTCTCTGTCTCCTAGAAATAAAAAACATTTAAAAAAAAGTTTAAAAATAAAACACAGTGGGTTCCCTCTGAGTGACAGCGGTGCCATTACTGTCATTTTACGTAAGGGAGAAAGTTTTGTGGCATGAGTGATACTTCTGTGTGCATTTCTCCATTTGTGTTCAGCCTGTGTACCCATTTGCCTATTCATTCCTCCTCCTCCTCCTCCTCTTTCTTTGCTTTCTTCCCCTATATGTTCTAACGTTTCTGATGTTCAATTGCATTCTTGCATGCATGCAACCCAGAACACAGACTGGAGAGCTGCTGATATGGAGCGAGGTTCTGTGTTGGGCACTGCAAGCATATAGAGAGAGCGATGAGGTGCTTTCCCCAGTGTGTTGTTCATCTTGGAAGGTGGTGTTTTGAAGGATATCACTCTAGGTAAGGCTCTTGTTTACGACTAGTGAGCGAAAATCAATTATTGTATCCAGAATGGAGGCCAAGGGGTAAGACGTGAAGGACATGGGTTCTGTCCATCCTTCTTTTATCATATCTTGCCCGGCTGTATAACATTAATGTGCTAAGCTATGTCTCTTCCTTACTAGATTGCCTTGAGAGCAGGTTTTTTGACTTGTGTGGGACACCTATAGAGCCCAGCACGCTGCCAATAAGCTACATACTTCATATTCAATGAATGAGAAAAAGGAGTCTGAGCTATAACTTGGGAGGGGCTGTTGTAAAAGAGGAACGTGTGGTAAAGATATATTGCTGTGCATCATTTGAAATTTTTATCGATATCAAGGATGAGGTCAATTTTAACTGCTTGGGCTTTGAGCTATGGCAGGTAAAGATTTAGATGCCTCCCAAATGTTCATACCAGTCTTATCCCAAAGGTAGTCCAAATTGTTCTCATGAATGCCCATTTCACAAATGCACTGATCCTAGAAATCAGAAGGAATGTCACGGGATTCCAAACCTTATTGCCATCTGTGCCGTGCATGGCTGAACTCTGAAAAGCCATTCTGTCAGCAAGACAGAAATCAGATCTGCATAAGCAGACAACAGACTCAGACCACCTTCCCTCTGAAGCCCAGCTGACATGGTGACTCACGGCAAGTCCCCAGTCTGAAAAAGCCAGCAACTGCAAAGCGGAGGCACCCTACCCAGAGCAGAGAACAGGATGGGCAGGGGCAGCCCAAAAGCCAATTATTTGACACTCTTAACAAATAGGTTTCCATTAACTCATTCCTTTCCATGGACTCAGGTGAGCAGGTGGGCAGAGAAGAGGGAGAGGGAGAGGGGATGAGTGGCAGAAATACTTTATCGAGTTGGATTGATTCCAGGAATGCAAGGTTGGTTCAATGATTGGAAATCTATCGATGGGATAGATATGAAGCAGAAAAGTCATATTATCAGTAGATATATAAAAAAGAAAATACTTTATAGAGGTTTCTTTTAAAAGGTGGTCACCTACACATAAGATTTACCAGTTTAATCATTTTGAAATGTATAGTTCAGTGGCATTTAGAAGGTTTGTAATGTCATGCAGCTTACCACGTGAAATTCCAGAACATTTTCATCACCCCAAAAGGAAATCCCCAAAGGAAATCTCAACTCACTAAGCAGTGTCCCCCGTTACCTCCTCCTTCAAGGCCCTGGCAGCCACCAGTCTAATTTCTTTCTATGAATTTGTCTGTTCTGGCAGTTTCATATGCATGGAGTCATACAACATATAGCATTTTGTGACTTGCTTCTTTCACTTAGAATAATGTATTCAAGGGCTCATCCATGTCGTAGCATGTATTGGTACTTCATTCCTTTCTATGGCTGAATCATATTTCCCTTGTATAAATGTACCACATTTCATTTATCCATTTATTCATTGATGGACATTTGGGCTGTCCCTACTTTTTGGCTATTGTGAATAGTGCTGCTATGAACTGTCATATTCAAGTATTTGAATACCTTGCTTTTAATTCTTCTGTGTAGATTTTTAAAAAAAAATTTAATGTTTTTTTTTTTTTATTTCTGAGAGAGTGAGATACAGTGCGAGCAGGGGAGGGGCAGAGAGAGGGAGGGAGATACAGAATCTGAAGCAGGCTTCAGGCTCTGAGCTAGCTGTCAGCACAGAGCCTGACACGGGGCTCAAACCCACAAACCATGAGATCATGATCTGAGCTGAAGTCAGACGCTTAACCGACTGAGTCACCCAGGTGCCCCTCTTCTGGGTAGATATTTAGGAGTGGAATCTCTGGTAATAATGGTAATTTTGTTTAACTTACTGAGAAACCATCAAATGCTTTCCACACTTGTGGCCTTTTAAGATAGATTACCTCTTCCTGATTGAGAAGCGTGGCCCGGTGGTTGTGCCTCACAGACAACTTACTCTTCTTCTTTGTGGTAGGGTAGGTCACAGGTGGGTAAAAAGCCAGGGCTATCACTACAGCAGAAGTTCATTCACATGTGCACATAGGACAGGAAAATGGAGTACCCTCCCCCCCCCCAAAGATGACACACAGTTGGGACTGACATCCGTGTATTAAACAAATTAACTGAGGACCTATAATATGCCAGGGAGTGTAACAAGCCTTGTAGATAGAGAAATAAGGAACGTTTCTTGTTTGTTTGTTTGCCATAGGTTCACATTCTAAAAGCTGAGCATAGATTAAAAAAAAAAAAAAGAAATAACACAATAATCAGAATCCATGATACATTTAAAAATTCAATTCTTTCAAATACAAATTTAACATCATATGGTGATGTCTTTCAATAATGAGTGAACTCACTCTCACATTATGTCCATTCATAAAATATTTAAAGGGCCATGTCTAAAGAAATGACATATAATTCCGTTGAAATGAGCATGGCACAAAATTGAATACATTCCAGTGGCTCATCTGTCTTTTAAAAATAATATTTAAATTAAGAAACCAAACGGGATCATTAGCTGTACTCGATTATTAAAGTCAAGTATTTTTTACGTATGTGATGTTAATAGGCAGGGAATGTACACTGCAGTAATTGATCTGTATTTGTCAGCTAAGAGAATGTACCATCATCATGTAATACACAAATCTATCTCTAAATTCCTAAGTGTGGGTACTACCCGTGAGCTGATTACATCTTCCTGTACTCAGCTAGACCATTGTGAGGCACTGCCCGGGATATTATACTAGCACAGCACTCCATGGTCCAAGTGACCCGTTCCTTGGGGATCTGCCTCCACATACCCCAAGCCCCTGTTCTGCATGATTGGGTACTACATTAGTATGGACCGCAGAGAATACCCATCTCTTGCTAAAAATAACAGCACTGTTTTATAGATAGAGCATAGCTTTGGCTTTTGAAATGGAAGTAGACACAGGTAACAGTGCCTCCTTTACTGCTCTGTGTAAGTTTCATGTAAACTCTTAGGTAATGTAGACATACCCATTCTTCTAGTCAATGGCTAAATGCCCAATTGTGTCAAGTACCATGATACAATACTCTGACACGTCAGCAGTTTTACTCACGAGATTGATTGGCCAGCCTGTTTCCTCTCTATGACAGGCTACCGAGCACCGTAATTTTTGAATGCTTTTGACAGAAGAATGAACCTCAGTTTCTTTTTAGAGAGTAAACCCTTTTGCAGCGTGGCATATGAACTTTGGACGAATTCTACTAGTGCGTTTTCCCTGTTCTTCCACTCGCTATCACTAGGTGTTGTGATGTGTTGTTCAAATGCTTGCTTTAAAATTAAGATCCAAGTTGGTGTGCTTACTGTAATCCAAAAATACCCATTGGAGTTACCTGAGAGAGTTTGGAACCGTGATTGCAACTAGTGTACAGAATCAAAGTTATCCAGACAGCTGAGTTCTATTAAAGTACCTGGGTTTATGTGGACGAGTGAAGCTGTGACCAACCGCGGTACTGGAAATACACTCAGGGCTTAGTAAATGCCAGTTAAATGGATGCATACGTGTAATTAACAAAACAGGAAAGTCATCCAGAACATAATTTTAGGTGTCAGTAAAAGTCCATCCTGAGGAAGAGACTCCGATTGAAAGTCTTGTTCCAACAGGCTCCCTGTATATGAGGCAGAGTGCTTCCGTATGCCCGTTATAATCCTAGCTAATCCTCTCAAGAGTGCTATCCCATTCATTTAAATGTGTTATAATAGAAAATAGATCTGCCTATTCTATTTCACATAATAGGAGATTTTTAGAAAACCTTTGTTGTGTCAGCAGACATATTGGTCTGTGGAAGGTTGTCTGAGTTTGGGTTTTGCAGGCAACTCTTGATCCCCATCCCCTCCAGGGATTTTGATTCTTAAATGTCCCTTGATGTTGTCACCTAGTCTGTATTCTATTCATAGCTGTGGAGCGTCTCAATTGCCCTGCGTCCCTGAGCTCGCCTCCCCTCTCACAGGCAACGCTTTGGTGAAACCGAATTCCTCATTTTGCCAGTCTTTTAGTTGACCTATATGCCTGGCCAAGTGTCTCTAACTTCCTTGGCAGGTTTAGCTACTATAGGGGTGAGGCGGGGCTACCACGTGGCCAGGCGTTGGACTGGGACGAGGTACCCCACTTCCCTGTGCCTCACTTGCCTCCACAGTGGAAAGGAAATAATGACAGTCCTTACTTTACAGAGCTATTGTGAGGATGAAATGAGATAACACACTTGAAACTCCCACCGCAATCCATGCATACAGTAAGTGCTCAATTAGCATCACAAAAGATGGTGAACACTAAGATGCCTCCTGGAAAAGTCCTTCCAAGCCACCCTGTTAAGCAAACTGCTCTGAGGAAACAGCCCATTGATCTCGCTTAATTTGTTTGAAAATGTAAAGGGTCAACCTTTCTGAAAATTGTTTGCTCATCCTCTGCTATGTGTCGCATTCTTCATCTTTTCTCCTGTTACAAAGGGTCACTCGGAAATCTAACCTTCAGATGCTGTCTCTGCTTGTAACATCCTCTGAATGGGCAAGAGAATTTCACAAAACTACAATGGGGTGTCTGGTATGGGACAGGGTGGACAAAATAACATCCCTGCTTTCAGGAACCTTCTATCCCAGTCTCCTCACCAAGCTTTGCCCCCTCCTGACCATTATTCTCTGATAAACTACTTTAGCTTTGCCTTGTCAGCTCCTTACGTTCGATGGAGCATATAGAAGCAAAGTAGGAGATGGAAATCTCTGCTTTCCATTCCCTTTGGGTATAGCATGCTGTCGTTCCCAAGAATAAGCCTAGCACTTTGTCTTTCTTCCTGTCTGGGAAGTAGTGGAATAAGTCATTTCTAGGTAAACCTTACCTTTTTCTTGGTGTCAGTGTTTCTGACTCTGTCCTAAGTAAGGGCTCTTGGACATACGGATGCAAAAGGACAGGGCTTTGGAGTCAGACACGACCAGACTCAAATCTTAATGCTTCCTAGACACAACTGGATTCAAATCTTTTTCTCTATATATAAACATTTCTTTTAACAAATTCTTTTTTTTTTAATTTTTTGAATGTTTTTTATTTATTTCTGAGAGAGAGAGAGAGAAAGAGACAGCGTGAGCAGGGGAGGGTCAGAGAGAGAGGGAGACACAGAATCCGAGGCAGGCCCCAGGCTCTGAGCCAGCTGTCAGCACAGAGCCCGATGTGGGGCTCGAACCCATGAACGATGAGATCATGACCTGAGCCGAAGTCAGATGCCCAACAGACTGAGCCATCCAGGCACCCCTAAACATTTCTTTAAAACATTTTTTAAATGTGTGTGTATTTTTGAGAGAGAAACAGAGCATGAGCGTGGGAGACACAGAATCTGAAGCAGGCTCCAGGCTCTGGGGTGTTATTCCAGAGCCCGACGCAGGACTCAAACTCATGAACTGCAAGATCATGACCTGAGCTGAAGTCAGACGCTTAACCGACTGAGCTACCCAGATGCTCCTGGATTCAAATCTTAATGCTTCCTAGCTGTGTGATCTCCGGCGAGTCACTCTGCCTCTCTGAGCCTAGTTTTCCTCCTTGTCAATGAAGGATAACGATTACAGCTTTATAGACTTTGTTGTTGTGAGTATTAAAATGAGAAAATGTCTATTAAGTGCTTCGTACAGACCTGGCACACAGTAAGTGTGCAATAAACGTTAGCTATTATTAGCAAGAGCTGCAGAATATAAAGGGTCCCCGGTTTCAGTCCTCTGTTCCAAGCTTAGTAGCTGATTAACGTTTAGCAAATTACTTACTTTCACAGAGGATTGGCTTCCTTTTCTCTAAAATGAAATTTTATATCTACTTCTCCACATGGTTGTTCTAAGGATTAAATGAGATAAAACTTTTTAATGACACTGGGGAACATGGTCTTTCCACTCCTATGTCTGTCTTTTACACACAGATTTTTTTTTTTTAAGGTCTTGTGCTCTGCCCTGGAGGGACAGTGGAGAGCAAGATAGACATGATCCCTTGCTCTCCTGGAGACTAATTAATTAATTAATTAAGCCCAGATGGTAAGATGTTACAAAGGAAACAAGCAGAGTTCTAGAGAATTGTAGTTGTTGAAATCAAAGGATCAAGGAGGACTTCTTTATGATATCTAAACTGAGATCAATGTGGTAAGAAAGAACTAGCAATGGGAAAAGCATTTCAGCTAGAGGGAACAGCATGTAGAAAGGTCCTGACATGGGAAGAGCTTGGCCCATTCAAAAGCTCAAAGAAGCCTGATGTCCTATTTTTTTGTTGTTTTCTTTCTTTCTTTCTTTCTTTCTTTCTTTCTTTCTTTCTTTCTTTCTTTTTTTTTGAAAGAATACACCTACCCTTTATTTAGAAAAGTAAGGAATGGCTGTGGACATCATCAAATATTCTAGAGAGGTCAAGAGGATGAGGGCAGGTTAAGGAAGATTTTAAGAAAAGAGTCCTGGTAAGCTTTCCAGAAGTAATTTTGGCATTTTATCAGTTGGGTTCCCAGCAGAAAACAGATGACGCACCCAGAAGAGTAATGAGAAGATAATTTAATGAAAGGACTATTTACAAAGCTTTGGTCTGGGTTTAGGGCTCACGGTTAAAGAATATGAAGAAAGGAAGGGAAAGCGTCTCAGGGCAGGCAACAGAAGGGAGTTATTACTGCCCCCTGTTCTGATGAAGCCGAGGGAAGGGTGGTGACAGAGTCTGAAGAGAGCAGCAGCTGTTTCAACAGAGCTGTGGCCCTTGGCTGAGGAACACACATGTCACCACCCTGTAGCCCCGCACCAAGGAATCTGGTAGTAGGGACCCAGCCCCAGCCCTTCATGCACTCTCTCGCCAGTGCCTCTTATTGGCTGAACCTAACTGGCAGCGAGAGGGGAAGGGAGCTGATGTAGACCATAGAGGTCAGCCTTTCTGGAGCATCAACTGAGGTGAAGAGAGGTGGAATGTGGGCCTGGAGAGGCTCGTGGAGGCTGTCGCACAGCACCTAATATGTTACTTTGTGGGCTGCATAGTGCCTCCTCCCAGAGATGTCCACTGCCCAACCCTGGGACGTGTGAACCTATTCCCTTACATGGTAAAAGGGACTTTGCAGATGCGATTCAGTTAAGGGTTTTGAGATCAGAAGATTAGCCTGGATTATTATCTAGGTGGGCCCAGTGTCATCAGAATGGTGTTTATAATGGAACGAGGAGGGCAGAGGTCAGAGTGCCCTGCAGCCGTGAGCCACAGAATGTGGGCAGCCTCCAGAAGATGGACATTTCTAATGACGCTGTTTTCTAAGGGATTCTCCTTTAGAACTTCCAGAAGGAACACCGCCCTGCTGACACCTTCATTTTAGCTTAGTGAGACGTATTTTGGAGCTAGAAGAGAATAAATGTGTGTTGGTGTAGACCCTATGTTTGTAGTCAATTTTTACAGCAATAGGAACAAAATATAATAATCTCTTATTTCTATAAGCGTTCATCAGATCACCAAGCAGGTTCATAAACATCACTTCTTTTTAATGCTCACAGCAGCTCTCTGAGGAAGGAACCCTTTTTTTTTTTTTCAGTGTCTAGATAGGAGAAATGAGGGCCAGAGATGTGCAAAGAGGCCTGCCCAGAGCCAGTAAAGGAGGCAGCTGGAGACAGAATCCATCTGTTTGGATTCCAAGGCCAGTATCCTTTCACTTGACACCATACTGATCACTGTAGAGAAGTGACCAAAAGATGCCAGGTTGCAGAGTGAAGGGACACATAGGTGGTAAAGAGTAAAGAGATGGTAGATGAGCTGTCTTCACTGGCGCTCACACAGTCTGCCCCTTGATCTGAGCCTACATACCTTCAGGATCAGGGCGTCCACCCCTCATCCACACCTGTGCATGTTGCACGGCGGCGTCCACACTCATCCACACCTGTGCTTGTTGCACGGCGGTGCTTTTCAGGCTGAGAATCTTCAGCAGGCTCCACACTCAGCATAGAGCCCAATGTGGGGCTCAATCCCACGACCCTGGGATAATGACTTGAGCTGAAATCAAGAGTCAGTTACTCAACTAACTGAGCCTCTCAGGTGCCTCTGTGTATCTATCTTTAAAATATTTGACTTCTAGGGGCAAATATTTTTAAAATATCTTTAAAATGTTTGACTTCTAGGGGTTCATGAGTTCAAGCCCCACAGAGGCTCTGTGCTGACAGTGCAGAGCCTGCTTGGGATTCTCTCTCTCCCTCCCCCTCTCTCTCTCTGCACCTCCCCTGCACATGTGCTCACTTTCTCCCTCTCTCTGTCTCAAATAAATATGCATTAAAAAAATATGTGACTTCTAGGTCAGATAGAACTAAACAACAACAATGAGAAGATACTGGGGCTAAAAAGAAATTTGAAAATATTGGTGGACATTCTGCAAATGGTCACTGCTCAGAGAAAGGGAGACAGAGCAGACTTTTTGGAGCAACCTCCCTCCCCCAGAGGCTTGGCCTTCCAGCTTCCAAACAGAGGACAGCTATGAGAAGCAGCAGAATGTCATGCCTATGACAGCATCTGGGCTGTTATTTGATTTTTAAAGTGGATTATGAAAATTGGAGCTCCATCACCCACAAGGCTTCAACACATTTGTTTTGCCAGGGTGTTTCTGTTGCATTGGTAAAGGTCAAAATCAATAGAATTCTCAAATCTTCCCCTATTTTATAGGTCAGGTGTGCTATTATTCCATAGATCACTAGTGAATTTCTCTGTGATCCTTAAGTATTTGCTTGACATCAAAATGACTTTTAAGGTTTACTTACTGGTCCCTTGGCAAATGAAGGACATTTCATATCTCTAATGCCTTAAATATATCGTCTGGAATGATTGCACATTGAGCTGTTGCGTTGCCTGTGGCTGCTGACAAGTGTGCTCAAGTTTCTAAAGGCTTCTCTTTGGGGGCTGATGGTTGAAGAAACTCGATTTTTCTGTCTGCTTCTCTAGAAATGCTCTTTCTCCATGAGGTGAGCACACCAGAGAGCTCTGTCCCAGAATTGCATCTCGGCCCTCCTAAGCTTATCTTCTCTGCATTGTACTTCAGCCCTGGGGGCGGGACTTCCATGGAGCTCCCGAAGAGCGATGTCAGAGACCTATCATTGTGTCACGCTTGGGAATGGGGTTGGGCACATTGTCCACTGTATTCCAATCTATACACTTTAGAACAAACCACGGGAGGGAGACAGTTCTCTGTCCTCATTGCCAGGAAAGCTCTGGTTCTCATGAGCGACTGATGGGTTTTCTAACAGATGGGCATTTGGAATTTTGTTACTCAGTGGTCAGACCCAGCGAGTAACAGGACCATCGCTGTGTATTAGAAATATGAACACATGACCCTACTCTCAAGAATTTGGTGTTTCCAGAGTCAGGATCATTTTGAAAAGCCCTCCTCCCTCCCTCTAGTGATGCTAATAAGCAGCCAGGGTAGAGAATCACTAGTGCTAAGTCTGACTGGATTTCTTTGCTTGGGCCACTAGAAAGCTCAAAATAAAGTTGGGGACATTTTCTAACGCTCTATAGGACTTCGTGGTCTGCAGTTCTGAGTGTGTTTCTGTCTTAGAATTCATCTTACTGACATTTGGATTTACCCTTCATCATAATTTCTTTACCTGTTTTTCATCACATTGTCATGTATTTATTGGGGCTATTTTATTCTTATTCTTATTCTTATTTCATTTTTATTTTATTTTATTTTATTTTATTTTATTTTATTTTATTTTATTTTATTTTATTTTATTCTATTCTATTCTATTCTATTCTATTTTATTTTATTTTATTTTAGAGAGAGGGTATGAGTGCGAGCAGGGGAGAAGGACAAAGGGAGAGAGAGAATCTGAAGCAGGCTCCACACTAAGCATGGAGCCCAGTGCTGGCCTCGCTCTCACAACCCTGGGATCATGACCTGAGCCGAAATCAAGAGTTGGACACTCAACCAACTGAGCCACCCAGGCACCTCTACTGGGACTCTTTTAAATAATCTTTGACATGAGGCAGAAGGTGCATTGGTGAGGGTAGTGACAGTAGAAAGATGGGTGCCATACAGTGTTTACAGAGGGTTTGTTCCCTGCCGGAGGATATTTTCACACATTATATACTACACATGACACTGTACTGGCCAGTCCTGTGCAGAGATAATAGAATACATTGTCCTTTGTGATGCTACCATAAAAGTATTCCTATAGTTCTTTTATTTTTTAATTGAAAGGAGGAATATTAGCAATCTTTTTAAAAATGGAAAAAAGGTGGGCACCTGAGTGGTCAGTCGGTTAAGCATCCAACTTCAGCTCAGGTCATAATCTCACAGTTTGTGAGTTTGAGCCCCACATCAGGCTCTGTGCTGACAGCTCAGAGCCTAGAGCCTGCTTCGGATTCTGTGTTTCCTTCTCTCTCTGCCCTTTCCCCACTTGTGTTCTGTCTCTCTTGGTCTTTCAAAAATAAATAAATGCAAAAAAAAAATTAAGAAAAAAATCGGAAAAGGGTAATTAAAAAAAATACTTCCTGGAGTGCCTGGGTGGCTCATTCAGTTGAGTGTCTGACTTCAGCTCAGGTCATGATCTCACAGTTCGTGGGTTCGAGCCCGTGTTGGGCTGGCTCTGTGCTGACAGCTAGCTCAGAGCCTGGAGCCTGTCTTCGAATTCTGTGTCTCCCTCTCTCTCTGACCCTCCCCTGCTCATGCTGTCTCTATCACTCTCTCAAAAATAAATAAAACATTAAAAATGTTTTTTAAAAAATAAATAAAAAATAAAAAATACCTCCTAATTCTCCCTGCCCACCCCCCACTGATGATGAAAACATTTGTTTTTTAAAGAACACCAATTTGTCATCAGAAGGCTTTAGTCTAAGCAAAACAAATAGGAGTAGAAGATTCAATAAAGCAAGTATTTAAGAAAAATAAGCCCAGTATTCAAGACCCTCAAAATCTATGTCTTCTACCTATGAATTGTGGAGACGGACACCATGGTATAGGAGCCCTCTAAGAATGGACCCCTGTTGGCTTGTTTAGCTCTCACATCACTTACTACCAACCCCCCACCCTCACTTTAGTCATAATATACTTCTTTCCATCTCTAGAACATGCTCTTTCTTGCCTCTGGGCCTTCACACATGCTGTTCCCTCTGTCAGGATCATAGTCTCTCCCTCCTCCCCACATTCACCTAGCTAACTTCCCCTCATTATTTCCATGTTTTGGCTTAGATGTAACTTCCTAGGAGCTACTCCTTGAGTTTCTAGACTCACTTCTCTGCTGTAGAGATGTTTCCTGTTGGGCTCCTCCCACTGAATGGCGGCGATTGCCCAATTCATGTGTGTCTCCCCTCCTAAGCTGTGGGCCTCTAGGACATTGACTTTGGCTGTCACTGTATTTCCAACAGTGGCCACAGCGGCCAGCACAGAGTTAAGTGCTCAATCAGTGGAATTGGCTATTGTGATTAGAAAGTGTTTTTCCGTGTTTGAAAGGCACTTGGTAAATGTTGATGATGCTGATAGAAGTCATTTTTGGAGCAGGACAGCCATACTCATGCGGTGAGAGAAGACAGAAACTCAAGCAGCATTTTGACTCGGTAACTAGACATTCCTTTTCCTGGCTCTTTAGATATTATGTTTGCGATAATAAGACCTACAGCAATGGAGAGAAATCAGTTCATTCGAAACTAATTTTCACTTTTCGTTAACGCTTGCTCGCTATGCAGTGGAAGGTCATATTAGTTGGGCACTTGAATGCTTCCAAGATGATCGCCTATTTCCACAGACCGAAGATGCTTCCGGAGCTTTGCCCTCTGCTTCAGTCATTTGTTCATGAAGTGGATGGTGCCTAAAATGTGACAGTTGGTGGTAGAAGGACAGTGGTGAATGTCATGAAATGTCATGTCCATTTACATGGCTTTTGGCAAGGGGCAATGAGATTTTGTTTATTTCCCTGTAAGAACATAGCTCTGTCTACTGGAAAGAGCTTGGAACCTGGAGTCAAACTGCTTACCTTTCTGCCCCCTAACAATGTCTCTTTGGGCACGTTAGTTATCACCCTGGGCCTTTATTTTCTCATTTCTAAAATGGGGACCGTAATTTATCTCATGACCATCTCGGGAACATTTGTCATATTCCCTGAGTAGGTGAATTGATAAAGCCTTGTTAAATCCAAATGTCAAAAAAAAGATTTATGCCATCGGGATGAGTAACTGAACCTTCTGGCATCTCTCGTAGAGTTTGTGGGAGAATTTAAACATTTTTATTGTTACTATTAACATTACTTATTTACACAGTACCTTCCTGCAAAATAAAAAAGATAAAAAAGCGTCATGTAACTTACCTTTCCAAATAAAATGTATTTGTTTAATAAGGCAGTAGCTGCCAGAAACTCGAATTTTGCTCTGCCTTGATGCAATACAAATGCAAACTGGAAGTGTCCCTATCGAGCTGAGGGGATAGAGGCGGCCCGCAAAACTTTTTCAAGTCCTCTTTTTCTGAGATTCCGATCAAAGTTGTAGACCAACTTCTATACATAGTATAATTGCCATATTCTTTTGAGGAATTTTGGTGCCGTTGGAACCCAGCCACACACTCAGAGATTAAGAACCGCTGCAGGAATCCCTTCTTTTTTTATTTTTTATTTTTGAGAGTCAGAGAGAGACAGCGCAAGCAGGGGAGGGTCAGAGAGAGAGGGAGACACAGTATCTGAAGACAGGCTCCAGGCTCTGAGCTGGCTGTCAGCACAGAACCTGATGCAGGCCTTGAACCCACGAACCGTGAGATCATGACCTGAGCCAAAGTCGGACGCTTAACCGACTGAGCCACCCAGGTGCCCCAGGAATCCCTTCTTGATTGACCACACAAATTAGTGGGGTAAATGTACACTAAGGAAGCATATTTTTTTTTCTAATCACTAGAACCACCCAATAGTGGAATGGGCTAGTTCATGCTTGATGACTTTATATATACGGATGGCCGACCAGAGGGGCAGGGGCCAGAGCGGCCAGGCCACTGGCCTTGTCATCAGCTGGAAAATGGGCCCTGGATCCTCTTGCTGCCAATTCCTACATATGTTTCCTTAGGCAAACCACTTAACTTGAGCCACAGTTTCCTTCTCTGTAAAATGAGAATAATCATGTTGCCTGTTTTACAATGACCTCGGAGGGTTGTTGTGAGGGCTTAATGATGTAACGCATGCACGTCATTTATCATGGTATGGTGTACTTCGTCAAAATGTCAGTTCCCTAAAACTTACTGTAGACAGGGCACCTGCACTGTGTGGCAAATTGACATAGATACTCAAGTCCCCTGTGATGCTGAGAGCCCCTCTTGGTTTATCTTTCCTGCCCTGTTTTGTTGAGTAATCCAGGAACCTTCGTTTTCTTGCCCTGGATTTACTCTCAGAACAGACTTGGTGACCAGACTCTTGGGCGATGATTGCTTTTTATCTCAAAGGTCAGCTTTTAAAAAGCTGTCTTTAAAATATCCTCAGCTTCTTTGAGAGGTTTTCTGTCTTTATTTAAAAGTAGCCCTACGTGCCACTTAGGACCGTGAGGAGACTTTTCTTTGACCAACACTTTTGGCATGTTGCACTCGGCAGCCAGATAGTATAGGGAAACACACATTTACAGGCAGAGAGTGTGACTTTAGAGTTTGTGATCTGATTTGGCTTTGGGCTTATAAATAATTCACCCAAGTAGGGTTCCAAACACTTGATCTTCAGAATGGATTCTTTCTGTTAGGCCTGTGGTAGCTAGTATCCAAAGATGGCATCTAGGTGAACCATAGGCTCTGCCTTTGAACCCAGGCTGGTTTGTGGCCAATAGAATGCAGTGGAAGTGACACCACATGACTGTCTAGGCGAGATCCTAAGATCCCTTGCAATTTCAGTCGGAGTCTCTTGGGATATTCATTCTGGGAGAAGCCCGATACCAGGGAGGAAGTCTGACTACCCTAGTGCCGCCATGCTTGAGGAAGCACAAATATTAAAGGGCCACATGGCGAGAGAGACATGACTGACTAGCTCCCCATGGCACTAGTCGTCCCAGCCAAGGTGCCAGATGTGAAAAGGCCGTGTTGCGGATCCAGCCCAGGTGACCTTCTTCCGGACCCCCAGCTGCCGTCTGACTACAAGTGCAGGACGACCCGGAGTAAGAAGCTTAGCATAGCCCAGTGAATCCACAGAACTTGGAGGTAGTACAGTAAATTGCTGTTCGGAGCCACTAGTTCAGGGTGCCTTTTTTGGTACAGAAATAGATCACTGGAAAGGATGTGTGCATCACACGCATGTGGACAGACACACACAGACACAAACATTGGTGAACTGTGTGCAGTTGTCAGCAGAGCATCTGGTAGGATTGTTAGTGGGTCTGTGGCCTCCTGGTGACAGAGGGCTACGTTGGTTGCCATTGACTCCAGCTGTTTTGAGCCTTAACCCTCAAATCAAGAAAATCACTCGTAATTGCAGTAAGACCATTGTGGCAAGAATACAGCTTATTTCTCTCCCACCAGCCTACTTGGAATCCAAGTTCATACTACTTTGTGATTCTTTCAAGATTTCATTCTTTTCTTTAAAAAATGTTTATTTATTTTTGAGAGAGAGCAAGAGAGTGAGCAAGCATGAGACGGGGAGAGTCAGAGAGGGTCAGAGAGCTGTCAGCACAGAGCCCGACACGGGGCTCAAACCCACGAACCGTGAGATCATGACCTGAGCCAAAGTCGGACGCTTAACCGACTGAGCCACCCAGGCTCCCCTGCTTTCTGATTCTTAAGACAGGTTATGTAGAAGACCTTGTGGTATGGTTTCCCCAAATCACTTGCCAGGCTGACCTCATGAACTGTTAAAACCAAAGTCTGCAGGCACACCGCCTATTCTTTTGAATAAAGTTTTACTGCAGCTGGCCCGTTTGTGTAAATATCGTCTGTCACTGATTTTGCACTGCACTGGCAGACTTGAATAGTTGTGACAGATGGTTTGGTGCGCAAAGCCAAAAAGACTTCCTGTTTGACCTTTACAGAAAAGTTTGCGAAGCCCTAGTAAAAACAACAACGACAATAAAACCATTGAGCTAACTAGCTGATGACATTTTAGACTGTGTACGACATTAGACTAGATCTGAGACCCTGCCTTCATGATGAAGTTCTTCTAATCTCATCTTTTCTGGGGACCACTAAGGAGATAAATTCAACTTCAGGCAACATATGTCAAAGATGTATTATGCACTAGGAACCTCGTGTTTGGATACGTGCCGTATACATTCATAACTGCGCGTCGTAATCCTGTGAGGTGTTTTGTCATCACTTTACGGATAAGGACATTTGAGACTTTGAGTGGAAAAATGCTCTCAGTAAGTTCATGTAGCTGCTAATATGATTGACCTAGGATGTGAACCCAGTCCGTTGCCTTCAAGTGCCAGTTCCTTTTCCTGAACCTAGTACTTCTAAACTTGTTATTTTTTGTACGTATGTACATATGTATGTATGTGTGCATGCAGTTAACTTTTTGGTAGCAAAACCTTCTTTTACTCAAAAAATGCTACCTATGAGGGGCGCCTGGGTGGCTCAGTGCATTAAGCGTCTGACTTCAGCTCAGGTCATGAGCTTGCGGTTCATGAGTTCAAGCCCCGTATGGAGCCTTGCATCAGGCGCCACGCTGGCATTGCAGAACCTGCCTGGGATTCCTTCCCTCTCCTCTCTTTCTGCGCTTCCCCCACTTGTGCTCGCATTCTCTTTCTCTCTCTCAAAATGAATAAATAAACTTAAGAAAAATGCTACGCATGAGTCCAATATGTAAAAAAAAAAAAGCAGATTAAAGCAAATTTTTGGAGTCAAAGTGCTTCATAATTATACCCCTCCTTTTTGCGCACGTGTGCATGTGTTTGTGTTTCATCTCTCCCCGCCCCAACCCCCAGGCCTTAACCTAAACTTAGTGTGGATCTTCTCAGGACCTATAAAAAAAGGTGGAATGACATGACGCTTGGACCATCCTTATTTGGTTAGAGCACAGATATACCTGATTGCTCTTTTGCCTCAATGCTATGACCTTCAAGGCATTCCATAAAATTGCTACACAAACAAGTCAAGGACTACTTTTTCTGTTTGTGCGACTGCTTTCACCACTTCCAAGGTTCAAAGATCCTTATTCAAGTCCAAAGCAATCTGAATAGCCATTGTTCTGGGTTGCTGTGTTTTTTTTTTTTATATATTTATTTTAGCACAGCCCTACAACAGAACTTTCATATATAATTATTAACAATTAGAGAAGAACTCCGTACGCATCATGATCTCAGCTTTCATGAGGGATTTGGGTGGGATGTGTAGGAACTCACTCAGCCTTAGACGAATAAACTCAGAGGGCCCTGTGCCGAAATGTTGACAGCGACCTCCAGGTGAAGGGGCTCTCTGTGATTGTTCCTGTCTGCCGTACACCTTTGTGTATTGTCCATTCTTCTGACAGTGAGCATGGATTCTCACTGGTGTTGTGTGTTTTAAATGTCACCATCGGTGTGTGCTTCTGATGTAAACTGAATCCATGCAGTAACTGCGAACCATGAATGAGATTATGCTTAGGCAGGGGAATGGCTTGAGAAATTTAAAGACTTGAGGACCCGTGATAGCTAATATGTGACATGCTGTATTGCTTTGGATGGCAAGATTCCCCCATCATAAAGCATCCTGACTGTGGAGGTAGGTGTTGTTTTTTTTTATAATTTTTTAAAAAATATTTTTATTTATTTTTAGGAGAGAGAGAGAGAGACAGCGTGAGCAGGGGAGGGTCAGAGAGAGAGGAGTCACAGACTGAAATAGGCTCCAGGCTCTGAGCTGGCAGTCAGCACAGAGCCCGATGTGGGGCTTGAACCCACAAACCGTGAGATCATGACCTAAGCGGAAGTCGGACGCTTAACCGACTAAGCCACCCAGGCGCCCCTGGAGGTAGGTTTTTAAACATTAACGTGTTTAGGGAAATGCAAAAAAAAAAAAAAAAAAAAAAAGGCAGCTATATCCCATTATGGAAAAGTGTTCTCGATTAATGCCACTCTTGAATTCCAAAAGATCAGCGTCACATTATGTGAACATCTCCGGATCAGTTAGATTGTAAGTGACAGTACGTTTTATAAGGTCTAAGGAAGCTTACATAAGAACAAATATTTTCCCAATACAATCAGATGCCGCTTTGAATAAGGGCCACAGGAGACGAGATGCAACGGATATGTGTAACGTGTGCTAAATTCGTGATGGCCTTGGGCGCTGCTAAAGCCACACTGGGTAATTTCACTTGACAGGCAAAAAAGAGGAGCTAAGGAAATGTGGCAGTTTCACCTCCCGTGTCTGTTCACAAACCCCCATGGTGACCTCATTAATCTTGGGGAGGAGAGGCATCAAAGGCTGGCTGTGTGAGGCCAGAACTACTGCTTGCAGAAATCCCAACCCAGGCCATCTGCCACTGGGTTTCTTTATGCCGGTGTTGGGCAACTTTAGGAAGGGGTGTGCCGACGGGTGCCGGGTCACAGTTGGGGGAGGGGAATGTTGACCGAACACTTTGCTCCTACCAGTTCTCACCATATTGTCGCCAGGAATGGCAGAGAAAAGAACGGGGCTGCCATTGCGCAGTGCACCAGAGACAGCGGAGTGCCATGCCATCGTCTGCATACTTTGGTACATGTGCCAGGGGATACTAACCCCTGGCCTTGATCTTAGTACACCGGCCACTTTGTTGGACAGATACACTTTACTTGGTTTAACCAACTTTGTGATATTTTCAACTCACCTGTTGTTTAGTGGCCAGGGAGACTCACTGACTTTATTTTTTTTTAATAGTTTATTGTCAAGTTGGTTTCCATATAACACCCAGAGCTCATCCCCACAAGTGCCCTCCTCCATGCCCATCTCCACCCCCCCACCCCATCCATCAGTCCTCAGTTTGTTCTCAGCATTCAACAGTCTCTCATGGTTTGCCTCTCTCCCTTTCCCCCACCATTTCCCCCCTTCTTCTCCCCCACAGTCCTCCATTAAGTTCCTCCTAATCTTCCTATACGTGCAAACATACGGTCTCTGTCCTTCTCTGCCTGACTTATTTCGCTCAGCATAACACCCTCAAGGTCCATCCATGTTGCTACACATGGCCAGATTTCATTGTTTCTCATTGCCATGGAGTATTCCATGGTATAGATAAACCACATCTTCTTGATCCATTCGTCACTGTCTTTAGGGAAGACATTCATATTTTCATTAAAAATTACGTAATGTGAGTGACATAAAGATGACAAAGCCATCATCTTTTAAAAGACACCTCTCATTGCTAGAAATCTGAATTAGACATGAAAAATGTTAACACGGCACATATTTCAACTGGCGAAGCGGTGTGAGGGCAGGAAAGGTGGGACAGTGGGAATCGGAACGTAATGAGTAACACTGAGCTTCCACGTGTTGAGACCAGTCCGAACCCTGTGACAGACCTTACGAAGGAAGCCATAAGAGGTGCCAGGTAGAACCAGGAGCGTGCATTGTCAGGGACACGAAAGAAAGAGGACATCTCAAGACGGAGCCAAGTGTTCAACACTGTGGGCCTGGAAGCGAGGTCCAGAGTGATAAAGTCTCATAAGAGCTACAGGATTTTGCATTTGGGAGGCCAGGGCTGACCTTACCAAGAAGCCTTTCTGTGAAATGAAAAGGGCAAGAAGGAAATAGTGTAGACTGAACAGGGTAAGTAGGAAAGGAAGGAAGAGAAGACTGGTGGTGAATAGTTTGGTATTTCCAGTTGTTTTGCTGGGGTGGTGAGGACTGTGATTTCTAGAGGGCACATCCTTAAAGGAGGAACACTTTTAAGAATTTAAGGCAATAAAGAGACCAGCATAACTATAGTTTGAAAGGAAGGGGCCTGTATGGAGTTATAGGAAGGATATAGATAGGTATGAGATATAGGAAGGAACTCGAGAGCCAACGTCCAAGAGGAGGCGGGAGGGGTGTGGGCCAGGGCACGCACGGGGAAGGATTGCCTTTGAACTGGGTGAGGGAACTCCCAAACTGCACACTTGAGGGAAGACAATGAGGAAGGTTGTGATTTATTGGAGATGTGGATAATGAAGGAAATCATAGCCAAAGGTGCCAATTGTGTTAATGGTACAGGGGCGGAGGGCAAGCAGGGTATTGACATTGCGAGGAGTGGCATTGAGTAAGGGACTTGTGAATGAGGCAGCAAAGGCTTAACGAGGTCACTGGGGGAGAACAGAATAGGGACTGATGGAAAGTACAAAGAGATGTTGCTGACACTCCCACAAACTTTGGAGATCAATTAATTTGTAACAATGCTAACCTGCCTGGTTTGAATGACTTTCTCTTACCAGGTATGTCTGAAATGTAGATTGTAATATTGGACCGGGGTTTGGAATTTGGGATTGTGGCAGAGGGGCCGGTAGTGGAAAGAAGATTAGGAGGCTGGAGGGCAAGTAGATTGGGTTTGTAGCCATCAAATGCAGGCAGGGTAGGGAATGAAGACAATTGTCTGATTAGACTCAAGGGAAATGAAGGCATCGGTGGATTGCAGGACTCTCAGAGGATGATGTCAGGACTTGGGGTAGAAAAGGAGGTGGTAAACCATAATCTAGAATCTTCCTAGATAAATCATACCTGCGCAAGAGTCATTAGAAGGCAGGGAGAGGTATAGAGCTTGAAGACAAGCCTTTCAGGAGACCAGAGGTTTATACATAAGGATTTCAAGAATAGCGACCATGATGTTGGGTTAGTAAACAACAGGGACAGATCTCCAATATTCCACTGTTGAGAGATGAAGAGTAATGAGATATGGAAGAATAGCCAATCTCCACTTGAGCACCTGCAGGGAAAGCAGTGCCATTAGAAGACAGTTATGTTTCAGCAATGGTATGAGTTGGAGGAACATTCTGTCTGGTTCCAGGAAATCAGCGAATTCATCTACCCCTGTCTCTGAAGGGGCCAGAGCACAAATTGAGAAAGCTTAGGGATGAGGCCAGCAGTGGAAGCTTGAGGCAGAGAGAAGCAGCTCAAGGGGATGAGAATGAGACTATAGGTGAAGAAGGATAATGACCCAGGATGACAGGTGTGGAATGGAGGAATCATCGAGATTTACTGGCCTGAGGTTGGTATATGAGGCTGGCGGAGAAGTCTGTGGAAGTTTCTTTGCAACCTCGTGAGTTGTAGAAAAGCACGTCACGGGTGAGAGCTCATGGGGTCTGAAGCTTGGGTGTAGATAAGGACCCTTCAACTTAAGGATTAGGTAGTTTTGTAAGTATTTCATACCTGGCTGACAGTGTGCTTGGGTACAGCTGCTTTCTTTGACAAGTGATCTCTTGAGGACATTACTTATTCAGTAATATACTATCTTCTGGTCGCTTTTGCTATCTTGTGTTTATTTGTGCACCTGCCTTATTTCGAGGAGGATTTAAGGCAAATGTTTAGTATTGTGAGGTTCCTGGTGTGAAGCATTAATGAAATTGACTAGGAATATATCATTAGTTCATTTGGGAAAGCTTTTGAGGGTGTTGACCTGGCCTTTTCTCTACCCAGAGTTTGGATATTATGCAGCCTGAAAATATCCCCATAAAATTATAAAGAGAGTGTAATATCCAACTTATTCACTTTGTGACAGACAGTCTTTTCAAAATGTCTTCTAGTCGAAATGATGTTTCAGGAACTGTCTGTGGGTTTCATTGATTACTGCTGTCCTGCTGCTTAGGGACAGAGCTATACGTACGTGATGGCCTTTTGTGGGTTCACTGATGTCACCATGGACATAAGAGCCAGCCCATCAGAGGAAAAGATGTGTTCCCCCCTCCATAGATCTAAGCCAAAAATGTTTAAAAGCAGGAGAAGCATTTAGAAACTCCTCAGAAGTTTTATCGCACTACCTGACTGGGAGGAGGGGGAGGAAGTTAAAGAAGTTTAACTTCTTTTTTCCTAATTGTGAAACTAAGGCATTCATTGTAACTATTTAAAACCAAGGAATATAGAAAAGCAAAAAAGAAAAATCACTTGAAATCATGCCAGCTAGAGATATCCGTTGTTAATATTTTGATACATATTATTCAATCATCTTTATGGTCTGTGTGCTTTTTAGCAAAAATGAGAAGATAGCAACATCTTTTATTTTTTCCTGATTGTCTTTTGAACATGATGGAATACCATTAATACTGTTCTACAAAATGATATTGCATATCGTATTCCATTGATTTACTCTATTTCCTTAATCAGTCTCCACATGTTTTTCTAGGGTTTTTTATTTCATCTTTGTAGAATTCTAAATCATGCTGGTATGCACAGCCTTGAGAAGAAACCAATCTTGCATGCATTCGTGATCACTTAAAAAAGTCTTAGAAATATAATGGCTCAATCAAAGTGTTTTCCCTCCTTCTTTCCCTGTCTTTTCTTTCTTCCTGCCTTTTTGGTGACTTTTCCTTCTTTTTTTTGGTTACAATTAACACTTGGAATCAAATTTATCCTTGGGACTCTGGTACTGTGAATTTGTTATGAGGTGTATTAACCAGTTGACACTGGGGTTAACAAATTCTAGACCGCATGCCAAATGCAGCCTGCTTCTTGTTTTTCTCTGGTCCTTAAGCTAAGAATGCTTTTTACATTTGTAAGTGATTGAAAAACATCTAAAGAAGAATGGTATTCTGTGATGTGTGACAATTATATGAAATTTGAATTTCAGTATCCATTAATGAAGTTTGGAGTACAACCATGCCTAATTATTTTTTCAGAGAGAGCGAGAGAGAAAGTGTGTGCAAGAGTATGAGTGGGGGAGGGACAGTGAGAGAGAGAGAGAGAGACAATCCTAAGCAGGCTCCACACTGTCAGCGCCGAGCCTGCCAACCACAAGATCCTGACCTGAGCTGAAATGAAGAGTCGGGCGCTTAACCAGCTGAGCCACCCAGGCGCCCCCTTGCCTAGTTTTTATATTGCTTATGGCTTCTTTCATGCTCAAATAGCTGAGTTGAGTAGTCACAACAGAGACCATAAGACCTACGGTGCCGAAAATATCTCTGCTCTGTCCCCTTATTGAAAAAGATGGATGATCCCTGATTTAGGACAGAGGAGTGTAGAAAGTTATTATGATAATACCAATCCTTTATTTTGACTCTCAAATAGTGCCTGACTTAGAGCTGCTATGTGCTGTCACCGGAAAGTGCGTGGCTGCTTGCAGACTGTTCATGGATAGGATGTGCTGTTTACTTCAAAGCAGGAAAGTCCAAGCTTGCTTGTTTTGATGAGCGTCCTATGATGGATACATCTCTAAGACCATTGCAGATGCTCCCTCATGTGGCTGGGGTGGGAATTGTTCTCCTTGGCCAAGTAGCGTTTTGGGGGTGCTGCCCTTGGTGGAGGCATCTTGGGTGCTCCTGGTGGCCCAGTGAGGTTGAGTAGGTTTCACCTTCCGCTACAGCGTCACCATTAGCAGCACTTGGATGACAAGTCAACAATTATGGTCAACATATTGATAGAAACAAGGACAGAGAGGGAAATGGTAAGATTTGGGTTGGATAAAGAGTGTATAGAGAAAGAGGGGCTTGACAGAGTAGAGGGAAGCAGAGAGAAGGGAAAATATTGGAATGTGAGGAGGTTGTTTTAAATGTTAACTGGGATTAGGGCAGTCATTTACAAAATGGCCATGTATTATGTGCCCAAAAAACAACACAGGAAAAAATATACAGAAAACATGGGCTTCTTAGCCCATTATGAGAAATGACATCAGAACCCCAAGACTGCCGTGTAACCAAAGGTTGGCTGTTGTCCTTTTTAGATAATGGGAGGACTTTCTGTTCTTCTGCCCATGTGCATCATTTCATCATTGCCCCCCATCTTAGAATAAAATAGTCCCTCCTTTTCTACCAAGACTATTCCATTGGTGCTGCTTTCCCTTTTCCTCTTGGCCATGTCTCTACCCTGCCCGGTAAATCTCCCGGCTTCCTCTTCAGTGAGCCCTTACTCTTCAGACATTCCTAGTGAGCTTTTCTACAGAAACTTTGTCACTGGGTCCTCGTTGGCATTTGGAGGCACGCAGGGCAGGAAATTGAATATGGGTGGCAGATGTCCCCTAACACGGGCAATTCTCAATCGTCCGAGTCGATGGAATACGAAGTTGATGTGGCCTCTACTTTTTTTAAGTATTCCCCTTTTAAGTATATATCATGCTTACCCTATTCCACATATTTCAAATCCCATTGCAATGTTTTCTTTGATCTGTGCATTATTTAGATTGCTGTTTCACTTTCCACACACACAGCCCAGTAGGTGTCTTTCTTTCCCTCCTTCCTTCTCTCCCTCACTACTTCTTCGCTGCCAGTCATCATTTGATCTGAGGATTTTGGAAAGAACGTGCATTCTTTTTAAAAGCATTTCTATAGAATTTTTGAGAATCTCTTTATGGCTAATATGTGATCAGATTTCCTTAATCTCCTATATGTGCTGGAAAAGAATGTGTATTCCCTAATCATTGGGTGCAGGATTCTTTATGGTTCAGTTAGATCAAGCTTGTTAATTATGTAGTTCAGATCTTCTATGACTGTATTAATTTTTTGCCTGATTGATTTGTCACTTTCTGAGAGACATTTGATAAAACTCTTCCACTATAATTGTCGACTGATTTTTCCTTCTAATATGCCATTTTGTGTCATTTATTTTTAGGTTATATTGATTTATTTTATATTTAATCATTGTGTAATAAATATCTTTATTTCTCATAAAACGAATACAAAACATCTTAAACAAGTACTTCCCTTTTAGAAGTATTATACTATTTAGGGAATGGAGGCCTAATATTTACTTCCTGAACTTTATTTTATTTTATTTTTGAAGTGTTTATGTTTGAGAGGGGTGGAGGGGCAGAGAGAGGGAGACAGAGGATCTGAAGCAGGCTTCATGCTGACAGCCCCGTGGGGGGCTCAAACTCACAAACCAAGAGACCTGGGCCAAAGTTAGCTGCCCAACCAGCTGAGCCACCCAGGCGCCCTCCCCCCCCCAAGATTATTTTAATTTTTTAACTTATAAAAGCAATCCCATGTCATGTGGGAATTAGAATTATTATTGACTTGTTTTATCTATACATACATTTTAATTACAACTCCATCACCTAGTCATAATCACTGCTAAGATTTCACCATATCGTCTACCATTCTTCTATCTGTACATTTTTTTTCTAGTTGAGATCAAATATAAAATGTATTATTGTATCTTGACTTGTTTGAATTTCACTTTAGCATAACGTTTTCTCATGTTATTACAGCCTTTTTTTGACATTATATTTCCATATGCCTAACCACCAAGGGATTTAAAATGGCCTTTGGGATACAATCAGATATGCCTAAAATAGTGAACAGAACAGAACCAAACTGAAGGACATAAATGAAAGACTATGACTTGAACAGTTAGATACCACAGTTTGGAGAATTTGGATTACAGAATTTGAATGATGTTTGAAGTCCTTGGGTCGTGGGGGGGGACTTCATTGCAAAGGTGGAATTTAAGCTTAATGTTGCCCTCTTCCTCAATGCTAAGTCAACCCCCTGCCCCCCATTTAATGAAGGTATTAGACCAGGCTGGGACAGACCCCAGAACACACAGTGGGTGATGGAAGATAGAGCGGGCATCGATAATGTAAAGGAAGACCCGTGAGCTTCAGTCTGGAGAGAGGAGGTGATATGATTCACTAATCAGGACGGCATGGAATTCTGGAAAGCCTAGATCATATTGACCCTTGCTCCTCTCTGCAAAAGACGGATGCTTGTAGGTGTGTCATGACCACATTACAAAGAGGAAAGGAATTGTTACGTCTCAATTGGTCATGCTGTCTTAAGTACAAATCCCTACTGGGAAGGACAGAGTGGGCCACTTTAAGAAAGGAAAGTAAAAACCATTAAGCTGATTCTACCGGTGAATTTGTAATTCTAATGAAGTAAAAACCAGTACATTTTGTCCTTCTGACAAAGCTTTGAGAAAGTATTATAATTATTCTGATATTAAAATAGGAAATTGTCAAGGCTTAAGGAAGTTGAGTGATTTTTAAATGTCTCTACCATTAGCCAGATCTCAGGGCTCCTAGTTTGATGGCTTTTCCATTACTCTGTATTGCTTCTCCCGGCTAACCACCATAGTTTTTAACAATGGTAACACTGATTGCTAGTCTTTTTACTCCACAACTTTTCAGGCCCTTAAGTTGTTAGTTTTTCCTAGAAAAATTCTGCAGTTCTGAGTATCGGGGGGAACCTACAAACATCCACAGAGAAGGCCAGCCTGATTGTTGTCTTATAATTGACCTCGTTTTCCTAGACTGGATTCTTGGATTTTATACACACACACACACACACACACACACACGCACACATGCACACACACGCACACACGTACACACCATCTTTATCTAGGTATGGGTCCCTTTTCACTGGTCTGCCTAGAATTTGAGGAACCCACTTTATCAGTGTGCCCCGTTTTTTTCTTCAGTTCAAGAAAGTTATCCTCACTTATATTTTTAACCATGATCTGTCCTCCAGGTATTATGGTTTCTTCCTTAGGAATGCCTATGATGCATGTCTATTATCCTTTCTCTCTTCTCTGCCATGCCATGTTTTAGTCTTTATTACATTCTAGAGGTCTTCAGAATGCGAATATTTGCTTCTATTTTGTATGGGGTTAGTATGCCTCTTTACTTAGTGTGTCTCTCTTGACCTACTTTGGCCTCCACTTTTTCCCATTTCTGTAAGCAGAACTTTCATCCGTCCCATTGTTCAAGTGAAAAGCTCTCTGTCTACAGATATCTACAGATAATTCATCACAGAGTCTTTTCTATCAGACATCCAAAGTATGTGTTGAATTATTTCATTTCACAGAGCAAAACAGTGGTTGCAGCAAGGCTGGAATCCAGGTCTTCTGGAAAGTATAGGATGGAAAGGTAAAAATAACATTGGTTTTCGATCCACACACACCCTGGTTTGTTTCCTGGCTTCCCCACTTTTCCACCTGTGTGACCATGGGAGAATTATTTTCCTGAGGCCCTGTTTACTTCTTTATAAGAAGTTAAAATAGCCACATTTCAGAGTCAAATTTTTTTATAAAGCTGTATAATTCCATTTCTATAAAGTATCCAGAATCAGCCAAACTATAGAGATAGAAAGTATATTAATGGTGGCCAGGAGGGTGTTGGTGGGGGAAATGGGGGGTGGGTTAACTCCTAAAGGGCATGCGATTTCTTTTTAGGATGATGAAAAATGTCCTCAAAGTTATTGTAGTGATGGTTGGATAATTCTGTGAATATAAAAACCACTGAAGTATTCACTTTAAAGGATGGGGTATATGGTTTATGAATTATATCTCCACAAAACTGCTTAAAAAGTAAAACAATATTAGTAAATAAAGGAAGGGAAAGTTCCAAGTACCTGGTCTCAGGCCTGGATAAAGTCTCCTTGGCTACATCGTAGTGGCCACTGTGGAAGGATCGCTTCCCTTTAGGAGCTGCTGCTTGGAAATTTCTCCCCCTTTATGGATTTTGGAAGTTGCTTTTTGCAGCTTCCTAAGGTAAGCACAATGCAAAAATAATTTGTCACCTGGGGCTTCATAGCAGATGGTGAACACATAGCCTCCCAAGGTCCCCATCTGAAAGTTGAGATGCACCTCAGGCCTCAATTTTCTAAGGGATTTGGGCTTCTTGCCTCTGTTGACAACTTCCCCGGCCTGGTAGCACTGATCATTGCGATGCTGAATTACTTGAGATGGTTGATGGATGGAATGGTTGACATTTGATAGCGTTGAGGGTATACCTTTGAAGGACTTTGGTTTGCTCATCTCCACTGAGGAAGATCCTCCAGGGCGGAGTTACTTTGAGGAAGTTTTACTCGACACAGCTGGAAGATTGAAGACTTGGCGATACCACCTTGGGCCTCCATTTTGTAAGCGGTTACATCGTCTGGTCTCCGCAGCAAAACATGATCCGGGAGGCTGAAAATAACACATCTTGGGCCTCGATTTGGAAAGGAGCCCAGTCTACTTCTTTCTACTTGAAACCACCCCGCATTAACACCGCACACAGTGGTCACTTGACGTAGACTTTACTGAAGGCATTCCACATGACTGGAAGGAGCCTGATATGTGAACGCGGCCAGTAGGGCTGAGAAACCATCCCCCATCATAATATCTCCTATATAGGACTACTTTGAAGGGCGAATGAGATAATATAATTATAGCACTTAGCACATCATAGTCTCTGGATGAATGCTAGTTCCTTCACTTCTACCTCTGGACCCATATTAGTGCCTTCAGTCATACAACCAAATGGCCATTGTGTGTGTGTACATGTATAGATTGTACATAATCTATCTTCTATTTTTTGTTATTTTATTTTCTTCTTTTGAGAGAGAGAGAGAAAGAGAGAGAGCAGGTTCCATGCTTAGCACAGACCCCGGCATGGGGCTCGATCCCACAGTCCTGCCATTATGACCTGAGTCAAAATCAAGAGTCAAACACTCAATGGACTGAGTCACCCAGGTGCCCCAATCCATCTTCTAGAATAAAATGCATAGTTATTTCAGATTAAGTCGCTTGAAAGGATGCTGAGTTACTTCCCACAGAGGACAGTTTTGAGCATTTGCCACGAGAGAAGAGAACGACTGTTTTGGAAAAACATACAATGTGACTTTGAGTGAAAGACATCAGTGCATTTGCATCTTCCTTAACACCCCAGAAGCAGAAAAGAAGAAATGAGCGTGTTTGTGCGGTGTGGGAGAAAGCAACTGTCTCGAGTGGCCCATTTCTTTTTGGACCTCCATGCAGAAGGCGCACCGGAGTCCTGCTGGGAGCATGGAGGCTGGAGCAACCTACATAGGACATCGGTGGGGAGGCCATGTGACTGGCCCTGAGGCACCTCACAGGCTGTCATCTCCAGTACTGTTGTGGAGCCAAATGCTGAAGCAAATAAAATATGTTCTAGTTATGCTTGGGAGGTCTCCCAGGCGCCGGTGCCTTCTCTGCCTCCTCCCTTTGCGTTCTTTTGCCAAGGTAATGCTAGAAGGGAAAGGCGAGAGGAGAGGAGAGGGCTGGGCCGAGTCCATCTCTGAATTGTATATGTTACACTTTTATTTGCATTTGGACAAGCTTGGATGGCCCACCAGCCCCATGTTTACGTAGCAGCTTCCGGATAGGAAGGGACTAGGAAGATGCCAGAAGTCCTAATCTTCCACCGACCTTGGTCACATTGCTTTGACTCTGACCATTAACTTTGCTATTTACAGAAACAGAGGTAGAGATAATCATAATTTTCCTACCTGTTTCAATATTGCTTGTCTTCAGAATGTAAAGCACCAAACTTACTTATCATCGCTTAGGTGATTTTTAAATTTTGTTTAATGTTTATTTATTTTTGAGAGAGAGAGAGAGAGACAGAGAGAGAGACAGAGCAGGAGTGGGGGAGGGGCAGAGAGAGGGAGACACAGAATCTGAAGCAGGCTCCAGGCCCTGAGCTGTCAGCACAGAGCCCGATGCAGGACTCAAACTCATGGACCGTGAGATCATGACCTGAGCCAAAGTCAGCTGCTCAACCAACTGATTGAGCCACCCAGGCACTCCTTAGTTTATTTTTTAAAAGCCGCTTCACAAGATCAAATAATTCACATTTAAAATGAGACTAGTGGCACCTGGGTGGTTTAGTAGGTTGATTTCAGCTCAGGTTATTAATACTGCACTGACAGCATGGAGCCGGCTTGGGATTCTCTCTTTCTCTGTGTCCCTCTTACTCCCTCTCTCTCTCTCTCTCTCTCTCTGCCCCTCCCTTGCTTGTGCATACTTTCTCTCTCTCAAAAAAAATTATAAAAAATTAGGGGCGCCTGGGTGGCTTAGTCGGTTAAGCGTCCGACTTTCGCTTAGGTCATGATCTCGCGGTTCGTGGGTTCGAGCCCCGTGTCGGGCTCTGTGCTGACTGCCAGCTCAGAGCCTAGAGCCTGTTTCAGTCTGTGTCTCCCTCGCTCTCTGACCCTCCCCTGCTCACGCTGTCTCTCTCTCTCTCCTAGGAATAAATAAAAATATTTTTTAAAAAAATTATAAAAAATTAAATAAAATGAGACTAAAATGTTCCACTCAACTAAAAGAAAAAAAGTGGACACAAGTGAAATCTTTTCTACATATTAAAAAAGCAGAGGGTTTTTTTTGTTTGTTTGTTTCTGTTTTTTCTTTTTTTTAAAGATGGCCTATGTTGGTGGGGGTAGAGGGAAGTAGGACTTTCATTGCCTCCTAGAAGGTTGAAACAAATATATTGCCCTCTCTGAGGACAACTTGGCCATGTATATCAAAACTTTAAGAAGTTGTGAAGCCTTTGATCTAGTAACACCACCTCTTGGAATTCATTTGACATCAAGGATGAAAGATGTGCATGAAGTCATTTTTTTTTCAAGGGAGTTTGGTGCAGGGTCATTTTTCACAGTGAAATGTTCGATACAATGAACAATCCCATCCAATAACGGGAAGTTAGTTAAGCAAATGGAATGCATGATGAAATAGAATGCAGTTGTTAAAAAGCCAAATGTGAAGGAATATTTATTGATATGGGGAAATCTTCCCAAAGATGTAGATCTTTGTCGATGCATCTTTCAGCACATTATAACATTGTTGATGAAAATGATGGTGAAGCCACCTAGGTACGATGCAAGAGGAAGGGTAGTTAGGACTGTAATACATGTTCTGATGAAATATTAAGTAAGCATGGTTAAAACCCTTAAAATTTCTGTTTCCTAAATAAGTCTAAAGGTATATTGATGCACATGCTACATGCAAAACATGTATTTAGAAGAAATCATGATCTCTACATAGGGTGCCTGGGTGGCTCAGTTGAGCATCCGACTCTTGATTTCAGCTCAGGTCATGATCCCACACTTGTGGGATTGAGCCCCACACTGAGCTCTGTGTTGAGTGTGGAGCCTGGTTAAGATATTCTCTGTCTCTCTCTCTCTCTCTCTCTCTCTCTCTGTCTCTCTCTCTCTCTCTCTCTCTCTCTCTCCCTCTCCCTCTCCCTCTCCCTCTCCCTCTCCCTCTCCCCCTCTCTCCCTTTCCCCCTGTCTGCCCCTCTCACCTGCTCACACTCTTTCTCTCTCTCTTTATAATTTTCAAAACGAGGAGCACCTGGGTGGCTCAGTCGGTTAAGCATCCAACTTCGGCTCAGGTCATGATCTCGTGCTCTATGAGTTCGAGCCCCACGTCGGGCTCTGTGCTGACAGCTCAGAGCCTGGAGCCTGCTTCACATTCTGTCTTCCTCTCTGTCTCTCTGCCCCTCCCCCGCTCATGCTCTATCTCTCTCTGTCTCTCAAAACTAAATGTTAAAAATTACAAAAAAATTTTTAGTGAAAATTCTTACTTATTTTTTAATTTAAATTTTAGTTGACATATGGTGCAATATTGGTTTCAAGAGTAGAATTCAGTGATTCATCACTTATGCACAATACCCGGTGCTCATCCCAACAAGTATTAATTTTTGTTCTCCTCAGCAGGCCTCAGGGTTATTAGTGGACACTTCATAGTGGGCAGAGAATGTAGTGCAGAAATTCAGTGAGACAGCAGCTACCATAGGGAAGGTATCAGCAAGCATGCCCAGGCCGAGGCTGCTGCTGACAGTTTCCTCCTTTACCCCTTTCTTACGCTCGGTTTGTTCTAATTCCAGTTCCTGCTGTTTGTAATTGTACTTTTATTTTATGTTTTTAAGTCTTTAAAATTTAAAAATAAATTTTTTTTTTATTTCTAGGAGAGAGAGAGAGAGAGACAGTGTGAGCAGGGGGGGGTCAGAGAGAGAGGGAGTCACAGACTGAAACAGGCTCCAGGCTCTGAGCTGGCAGCCAGCACAGAGCCCGACACGGGGCTCGAACCCACGAACCGCGAGATCATGACCTAAGCGAAAGTCGGACGCCCAACCGACTAAGCCACCCAGGCACCCCAAGTCTTTAAAATTTTTTTTGAGAGAGAGAAAGCATGCACATGTATGAGCAGGGGCAGGGCTTGGAGAGAGGGAGAGGGAGAATCCCAAGCAGGCTCTGGGCTGTCAGCGCAGAGTCCAGTGCAGAGCTCGAAACCATAAACTGCAGTATCATGACCTGAGCCGAAACCAAGAGTCAGATGCTTGACCGACTGAGCTTCCTGGGTGCCCTTGGGATTGTATTTTTAAATGACACATCTGGATGGACTGGCTGCCCCATTCACTATGTTTTTTCTTTTTTAATTGTAGCATGAACGTGTAACATGAGATCTATCCCTTTAACAAATTTTGAAGTGTGCAATAAATACCATGTCGTTGACTACAGGCACCACGTTGTATGGCGGATCCCTAGAACTCACTTTTCTTGCATAAAATGCAGCTTTTGGTTCCAGAGGTAGAGGACATCTGGGCTTCCTGTGCAATGTACATGATGTCGCAGTCATGTGCCAATGCTGTGTATCCCCTCGAGCACACTCCTTCTGCATGCTAACGATGGAGCAGAGCTATTTGCAATGGCAGTGTTTACATTTGGAAACTGGAGCCTTTTAGAAAAATAGAAGCAGGTTTTGGTACATTTCCAATCTGTGTGCTTCCCTACACGTTTATGCAACATGATTTGGAGATCCCAGCTGAGGAGCCTATGATAATAGCCCATCAGTATATAATAGAGATCCACTCACTTACTCCTTCATTCATTCAACACATATTTATGGGGGGACCTCGTTCGTGCCTATTCAGCTGTGATGAGAATAACAAATCTGATGTGCTGACTTCATTGCGTTGTTAAACCTGCTATAGAAAAGGAAACCATAGTTGAAGCCAGCAGGTAGATGACATTCACAGCAGGAGAGAGACCGGAGGGAGAAGAGAAAGGGGTTAAGGAGGGAGGTTTTGGAACACCTAGAATTGAGAAAGGTACCCAAGTAAAAAAGAGCCTACCCAAAGGACCCACAGAGTTAGGTGGAAACTGATTCTGCTTGTTGTTGCTCATTTAGGGCACTAGTGAGAAGTAGGGAACTAGGGAGAGTGTGTAGTAACTGAGCTTTACACATCAAACTATTATTTTGATCTGTAACAATAAAACTGGGTTATTTTCAGGATGCCTGGGTGGCTCGGTCAGTTAACTGTCCGACTTCATCTCACGTTATGATGTCATGGTTTGTGGGAGGAAGCCCCGTATTGGGCTCTGCACTGACAGCTTGGAGCCTGCTTGGGATTCTCTCTCTCCCTCTCTCTCTGTGCCTCCCCTACTTGCACTCATATGCGACACATACTCTCTTTCTCAAAAATAAATAAACATTTTTTTAAAACTGGGCTATTTCCATTATAATGAGAAGATTCTTTGCTACCTTTAAAGGTGTTATATGTTACTAACGACCTCGCATAGATTATGTCTTTGGCCCCTCGCCAACATTGGAATTGAACTCACAAATGAAGAGCATATGTTTTATATATGCTTAATCACCAAAATGTTGTGCATGTATTTTACAGCCAAAATCTGAATAATAGCTCTTACGGAAACAAATATGAGCCTCACCCACCACCCCTAAGACATTTCCAGATGGGTTTAAGAACTTATTTTCCCCTCCCCCAACCCTGATGTATCTGAGTACAATGACCATCAGCCCATTCGCCGATGTTAACATTTTTTTTTTCCTTTGGTCACCCTTTGGACTGGCAGCCTATCCACCATCCACGCCAGGAAGAAGTCAGTTTGGCCATTGCTGAGATTATTCGGCTGTGTGAACACCAGCCAAATCTTTCCTGTAGCTGAAGATTATCCAGTTTTGAATTTCAAGATTGGATGAAATGAACTTAAGTCCTGACTTGTCTCTGTGGAGCTGCACATCTAGAGCTACCTGCAAGGCTTGCATGTTGCATTTTGCCGCCGCCGCTGCTTCCGGCTGTCCTGGCCCGTATTCCGAAGAACCCAGGGGGTTATTAGTAGATTAGGAACAGATCCCTAGAAAAACAGAGATCGCTTGCTTTCCCTCCTACCGTAAGTTCTGCCGCCTTCGTGGCCACATCACAACATTCCTGCTCTACCTTCCAGAAATCTTAATGAGCCCTTGTCCTTTGTAGGTTGTCCTGAGTCAGTTGCTCGGTATATAGGGGTCAAGTCTGCTGGAGTGTGGCTGCCATTTAATTCAGTACATTTAAAAACCTGTGATAGTCCGGTTTCTCTTCAGATCATATAAAATCTTTCGCCTTTTAAAAAGCTATGTTTTCTCTTCTTTCCTTGGAAGGGCTTTGAGGTTTTGTTCATTTCTAATGTTTGTTGCACAAGCAGCACTATAACGGTATTAAATATTTGGCCTGAAGAGATGGCAGGATAATGGGTGATTTTTAAAAAAAATGCTCATTCTATTTCTGTTACTTTTCCATGTTGCCTTCCTGTGACTCTTTATTTTGATATACTTTTCATAATCTCGTGGCAGGAAAATCGAATGTGACATGTTCCTGTTTTAAAAATGGATTCGGTGGGAAAATTGGATTGCTTTACAGAAATTAACTCTAGAACATGTTTCGTTGGTGTGCCAGCCTTCCCTTTAAAAGTATTTCCATAATGTGGGAAAATGTGCCCTTTGTCTCTCTCTGTAGTGGTATGTGCTCCTGGTGATGTGATTACCTGGATCTGCTAACCCGGCAGAGGCTATGTTCAGCTTCAAGTGCATGGCGTCGTGGAAGATCATCAGGCTGGGGTGATGTGGGGTCTTGACATGTCCGTGCCATTTACTTGCCGTCTGATCATGTACTTGGATTGGGCCTCGGTTTCCTTATGAATAAAATTAGAGAAATTGTGGTAGATGAGTTCAAAGTGTTACTTTGGTTGTAATTACCATGCTCAGTCATGGAGCTGCGTGCTGTGACCCTTCTAGAGCAAAAACGTAGAAAGGAACCATCCCGCCATTGGTAAGTTTCCATTCACCGGGGCAGAACGCATAGCAGTCAAGGGCATGGACTCAGGAGCTTGTCTGTTTAGATTTGAATCTTATTTCTGTCACTGATAAGCTGTCTCATCTTAGCTGGGTCCCTCAACCTCTCTGTGCCTTAGTTTTCTCATCTGTCAAATGGGCATAATATAGTGCCTGGTTATCTGGTTGTTTTAAGGATAAAATAAGCTAACATATGTAAAGCCTGCAGATTCAAAAGTCAGCCACAAACAAGGTGCTAGTCTCTCCTTATAAGATTATTCTGGTGCTAATCATTTTATTGAGGAAATGGTATTCTAATTTACTACTTATTTATTTTCAAACAGAAATGATTGAGTAATGATTATTCCATTCCTTTAAGATCAGTGTTTAGTAAATCAGCAACAGCATTCAGTAATCACTCATATTTGTAGACAGCCATTTTTCTAGGGCTCAGGAAGCATCAGGGTCCTTTTGATTGATTTTTCTTCCTGTAGATTCTAAGCTGGAAGCCAGCACACTTGGGTGGAGGCAAAGCTGAGGTACAGGCTCTGCTCAGAGTCCAAACCTGTCCACAGTGACCTTGAGTGAAGCCTGGACGCACTTTCAAGCTCTTTTAACCTGTTTGGTCAGTGACACTTCTCATCTTCGAAATTGTCCTCAAAAGGATTAGTAGGGGGATTTGCTTAAGGGTCACTTTTATTTTTCATCTACATAACAGACCAGAATGGCAGGGGAGGTATTGTTGCAGTAAACTCCATCCCAGTTACCAGATATATTATGTGGGAAAACCTTAGGCTGAGAGACAGATGACATGAGTCGTGTTCCATCCCTTCCACTATTCACTGTCCCCTCCCCTTTAGGTATCTCTGTGCTTTTATGAGCCTTGTTAGCTCAGCTGGATGAAGACACACACACGCACGCATGCACATGCACGCACATGCATAGAGAGCCAGAAAAATGTACCTAAAAAACTGGCACATCAATTCCTATCTGTGCATCTGTGAAGCATGTAGTTCCTCGCCACATGTTTGCCGTGATCTAGACTCGGCTTCGGTTTTCCCTTCCATGTAGTCCTAACAGAGGTTGCTAATGTTTTCCTTCCTTCCTTCACAATGGCAGCATGACGACAAGTTGGGCAAAAAGTAGGGGTATGCCATTTAAGCTCTTCGGGAGGAAGCTACTGTGTAGCTAAAAGGCATTAGTATGAACACATGCAATGCCATTAATATTTCTGCAAACCGCCTTTATCCTATTAGTGCTGTAGGTAATTTTTGTGGCTGGGGAACATCTCCAGTCGTGATTTTCTTGTAAAGAGAAGTGATAATGTGTTGCTTCATAGCTCTTAAAAGGAAAACAAAACAAAATTTTTTAAAAAATCCACATGGTGAATGGACACAGAAACTTAGTACGTGACATTTTCATCTTGCTTCTGGTTAAAAAAAAAAAAGCCACAAATAGATCCAGCGCTGGGGCCCTTTCCAACGTTGGTCTCCATTGCCGCCAACTATTCAAAGCTCCTCATTTTCTAGATGGAGAAGCTGGGAGTCCGAGAGAAATAGCTTTTTCCTGAAGGCTGTCAGCCAGGCTGGTGGCAGACCTGGGGCAAGGACCTTAGCCCTCTGATTTCTGAGTCGTGCTTTCTCCCCATGCCAGATTTGTGCTGAGTTGTACAGCGTTCAGGTTCCTCTCCTCCTAGTCTGTGAAGGCATGTTTCTGATTATATTTGGCTGAAAGAATGATTTTTTTTGTTTCAACCTTTCTTGCACAGCGTTTTCTATGGCTCCTTTCCACTTCCTTCCTGAGTTCGGGGCAGAAATCTGTTACTGAAATGCAGAATCCAGCACCCCTACTTCTTTGTTGAAAAATATACATTCTGAGTGTGGGGTTCACCTTCTTGGATTTTCCCGGGCATAGATGTGCCGCGACTGCATGGGTGGGCTGCGACAAAGATTGTGACATCCATAGCGGAAGGGTTAGAGATATTGGCAAAGCAGAGAGAACAACCTTGAAATAAGAAGGGGGAAAAAAGGGTAATTATTCCAGGCGCAACTGCTCCCCTTAACTTGAATCAGATTCATGAGTCTTGTCTGCACCCAACAACTCAGGTGGTTTCCCCCACACCCGTCCGTACCATACCCTGGTCCCACCTGCACTCCTGACCTCGGGGACCTTCCCCCAACCCTGATTAAACCCTGTAGTCTGAAAGAGCCGCCTCCACTGAGACCATTCTACCCCATTAGTCAGGTCCTTAACCATTGATTATACCTCCATTCTCATGCTCCCCGAAATGACCCCACCCCAATAGTACTGAACGTACTCATCCTGACTCTTCTAAGACCGGCCAGACTACTCACCCTGATCAGATGCCGGTCTGATCCTTGATCCTGACTACCTACTACTGGTGGCTGATTCTGAAATCCACTTCAAAAGCAGAGGTAGGAAGGAGCAAAGGAATTAAAGGAATCAAGGGGCTGTGGTGAGGGAAGGAGAAAAGGGGTGTGAGGAAGAGGGTGAAGCATGCTGACTATGAGAAGGAGCTTCCTTATATGGCCCCTGAACCTAAAATGAATGCCCTGTGCTTTTGGATGGAGACTGAGGACGAGTGAATAAATGATGTAGACTGCTTCCTGATTTCTAACACCCTGTGGACTGTGGGCCAAGTGGACTATTGGACATTATCAGCTGAACCCTAAAAGGAAGGACTGCTTGAAAATTCTGTGGAACACTGGGTGGGTGAACACTCATGTAGAATTGGCGTAGATGGCCGATAGTGTAATAACACAGAATTGGTCTGTGGGCGCTTCATGGAATATGTCCTACCCATCTTCGTGTTTCTACCCTCACTCCTAGCATACTGGCACATACCTGGTCTATAGTATTTGCTCAATATGGGATCATTTATTCAGGATAATTCTCAAATCTGTTAACATGGCATATGGGGCCCTGATTCTTGCTGCCTAATTTCTTACCACAACAAGCCTCCTCCCTGGTGTTCTCTCTCTCTCTCTCTCTCTCTCTCTCTCTCTCTCTCTCTCCCTCCCTCTCTCTCTCTTTCTCTCTCTCTCTCACACACACACGTACACACACACACAAATGCTTCCATCCCAGCTGTGCTTTTCTGGGCCATATTCTTTTGCATTCCCTTGCCTTTGTACCTGCTCTTTCTCCATCTAGAATCGCCTTTTGGTCTAAGCCTTGTTCAGTCTTCCAGTCTTAGCACAAGAATTACATTGTCCAACAGGCTTTCTCTGGTGACCCTCGAACTCCCCAAGATGTTCCTCCTCTGTGTTCTCCTAGCATCCCACCCTCCGGGCGTCATTGTCATAAGAGTGAAATCAACACAGCATACCAGCTTTGTTTCTGATCTCATCCCATTTTGAACAATGAACTTGTGGAGGGCAGAGGCTGTGTCTTACTCATCTCTTTCTATCCCTGGTTCTTGATCCAAGGTCTGGCACACATTAGGCTTTCAGTGTCTGTTTCCTGAATGTGTGAATATAAACCTTCCCACTTACCTTGTCTGCTCTGTTTGACCCTTTTGTTCATCTCTTCTATAGCGTTTGTGTGTAGACTGAACACATAGATCATGAAGTTGCCAACATTAATGGGCATTGACAAGCGAACTCTATTCATTCTTATCATCTAGGAAACAAAAGATGCCTCTATCTCTCCAAACATGAATTTCTTCAATGCTTTCCCCCCATTAGGGCCAAAAAGTATGCCTGGAAGCATCTGTACTGCTGACTATCATTACTATTCACTAGAGATTATTAGTATTTATCAACCAGCTGTTTCACAGGAAGAGCTTTAGCAATTGTTTTGCATTTTGTAGTTCATTGTGGGAACAAAGTGGCTACCAATGCAAAATTTGGTTTTTAAAAGAAAACATGCTCTTCCTAATCAAGTCCTCATGGTAAAGACAACATGAAATTGTTACTGATCGGCACTCGAGCCAGGGAGAGATGAGGGGCCAATTCTTTTTGATTCCTGCTTAAGAAGTTTAAAGGTAAGATGTCACGTGTTTCACGGAAATTTATAGAATCCAGTGATACAGATGCTGGAAAGTTAAAATGAGGGAAAGTTTGGCTCGGGGATTAAAAGGAATGGGTAAGAAGTGCTTTTTGAACATTATAGAAACCCACATTAACGCAAGTTTTCAAAATACCCCTATTCCCTCTGAAATGAGAAAAGCATTTTGAAAAACTGTGTTAACTGTTCACATCACAACCTTGGAAATGGCTCAGTTAAATTAACTCAGCCTATGGAAAACGCCTACCGTATAACCTCAGTAGTGAAGCCATTAGTCCTCATTGTCTAACCACTCGGTCAAGTCAGAGCGACTTTCTATTTGAGTCTGATTTTATTATGTTGTCCGGTGACAAATGTCACGCTACCTGATTCTAACGTGATGGTGCGTAGGTGAGGCACGGAGCCTTGCCGTGGCTTGCCGACCGGATGAAATAAAGACACTGCTTCATTGGCACTTCTTTATTTTGTTATAATTATTTTTTGTTTATATTTATTATTGAGACCGAGAGAGACAGAGCATGAGCAGGGTAGGGGCAGAGAGAGAGGGAGACACAGAATCTGAAACAGGCTCCGGGATCTGAGCTGTCAGCACAGAGTCCGATGTGGGGCTGGAACCCACAAACTGCGAGATCATGACCTGAGCCGAAGCCAGATGTTTAACCGACTGAGCCACCCAGGCGCCCCTTCATCGGCCCTTCTTACCTGAACATTCTGTTTTGCTGTACAGGGACCCGCCTTCAGGAGCCTCTCTGTTCTTGAATCCTTCCTTTGTCATTTGGTACTTGAGAGGATTTTACTCCCTCAGACAAGGCATCATAAAATCCAGGAGGGGCAGGGGGTCTGCCTCTCTTTGGTCAAATGCGAAAAGGGACACTGTGGAAACAAGTGTGGGGAAGGAGAATCTATACATGACAGGCAGCTACCCCGGCCTCCTCACTTTCTAGAAAGTCACATACCCAAACTGGAAAATTTCCTACCTTGCGTACCCTTCTCTCATTTTACTGAGGCTCAACTAAGACCTAGAAGGAAGCAAGGCCTGATTCAGAGTGGCGGTGCTTGTTAACCAGCGGCGGAGCCCATCCTACAATATAGGTATTTTGATTTCCCAGCCGGTACACGCTTCCTGTCCCGTGATGTCTCATTAATCTGTCCTACATTTCAGTGCTTGTAGTCTCTTTAGGCAGTCACAGCAGAGTTTTCTCATAGAAGATAAGAGGTCTGACCTTGACATTTCTTCCCAGGGAGGTGTGTGTACACAGCGAACTCGGGGATGATAGTTACTTGTTTATATCTGCTCTGACGTTACTTGCGGGCTAAGCGGGTAGAATTACCCCATGGCAGGCCTTCATTCGAATGCCTGTAACTTACCAGGCCTGTTCAAGACACTTTAACCTGGGCCCCAGGCCTCTTGCTGGTAATCAGTGTTTTGACTGGTTTACTGTTTACCTCATTTGGTTAGTCTCCTGGATTCAACTGTACGATTTCAGAAGTACGTAAACTCTGTCTTGTTTCTTTATTTCGTAGTCCTGGGAAACACTCCATAGCATGGTGAATAAATGTTTCTGGGGTCAAAGTGCCCAGATTCAAATATTGGTTCTGCTGCCTGCCAGCTGCATGGCTTTGGGCAAAATATTAACCTCAGTTTCCCCTTCTGTGAAATGGGTAGTAAGGATTGCATATATGGTAAAAATCAAGTGCTTGGAAGTACAGTTACAATAAGTACTCAATAAATGTTAGCTATTGTTATCATTATTGTTAAATGAAACCTTCAAGAAACCTTCTAATCTTAAGAACATCAGGGCAGCTAGCCCATGAAGATGAAGCAGGTCAGAAAGTACATTAAATTCAGACAGAGGCAAGCGCTGAGGGAGTGAGAGCAGGCCTGCGGAAAAGAAGGGGCAAGACAGTATTATGGAAAGTTCCTCATGCCACACACGAAATCATAGTTTACGACAATGCTGACCAATAGACCTTTTCAATACAATAGGAATGTTCTGTATGGTAGCCACTAGTCACATGTGGCTGTCGGACCCTTGATATGTGACTAATCCTAATGAGAAATTGAATTGTTCACTGTATTTAATATCAGTTAATTTACAGTTACATTTAAATAGCCGCCTATGGCTGTTGGCTACCAAGTACAAGTTCAAGGCTTCAGCTTTGTTTTTGTCAGTTACCTTAAGTCTTTGAGCAGTAAGACAGCTTAAATAGATCATGAGAACAGCGAAAGTAAAACTGACTCCAGGATAGCAAGTGCCATGTGGTTGGTAGCGGTCACCTGGAATTAGGAGCCAGTTCCAAGTGGCGAGCCATATGGCCCTGTTCCGGCTCCGTCCGTCCTTTTGTTCAATCCCTCATCTCCTTCTAGACTGTCCCCTTTCTCGCCTTTGCTCTGTATTCCCTCCATCATCCCTCCTCGTTTCCCTGTGGCCAGGCTCCTCAGCCAGATACTTTGAGACTTATGTCTTACCAATTAGGCACCAATTAAGGTCAAGGAAGTATATTCACATACCTGTGGTGCAATGGCCAATTTCTTAGGAATGGAAGCGGATTGTGAGGAAGTTGCAAGGTGTGGCAAAGAGAGACCCTTTCCCGCACTATTTTCATATGAAGAAGTATCTTCTATCAATTTTGTATTGAGCAGTGGATGCATTAAGTAGCTCACAGACAAGATCATTTAAGATGTTGTGAACTAGACACAGATGCTGTGTCAATGCCTTCCTCATCCCACAACGTATTGTGTTTTGAAAGTTTAACTAGTCCTTTAAGAGAAAGGAGAACATCGAATGAGAGTCAGGAAGATGACTCGTGCTTACTGCATTTGGAAGATGAAGAGGTACTCGTCAGGTAGCGTGAACTGAGAGAATCATGCATATTGTCACCCGGGCGGTGTTTGGGGCCAGTGTCTGCCATGTGACCAAAGTTACAGACCTTCTGAAACAACCCCTGTGTGCATTTCTTTTTTTTTTTTTTTTTAGAAAGAGAGAGAGACAGAGAGACAGCGGAGCAGGGAAGGGTCAGAGAGAGGGAGACACAGAATCTGAAACAGGCTCCAGGCCCTGACCTGTCAGCACAGAGCCTGACGTGGGGCTTGAACCCATGAACCGCGAGATCAGGACCTGAGTCGATGTCAGATGCTTAACCGACTGAGCCGTCCAGGCGACCCCCCCCCCCCCGTGTGCATTTCTAATAGCCGGGTTAAAATAGTTCATTGTTAGTATTTTGAATATCTTAAATGTGCACTGAGTCATAGTTAATATCTTAAATGGCTTCAACGTTTGCTATTGTAAAAGAAGTTATTTTGTAGAGCCTCACAGAAACCTCTTTTTATCTGTGGAACCCATCCATATGAAAATTATAACTTTAGCAGCTTTCTGTGGGGAAAATGGTGACTCTGACATTTTATTCCATTTGACCACGGAGAAGAGGACCGTAATTTCAACAATCAAATCCCAAATGCATTATTGTGCCTATTTTCTTTATACAAAATGTCACTTCATCTGTCTGCTAATAACCCACCTTAATCCATTTTCAACGGCCTCTTTTCTTTTTTTTTATCCCCCCTCAGGAAATTCTGACAAATACTTTTCATTTTCTTTAAAATAGAGGCAACTGTTGTAACTTCTCACACATGCTCATGGAAGAAATGGATTTGTTAAGACTGCAATTCACTTCGAAGGTCAGGAGAGAGTGGGCCTTGCCTTGGGGTGGCCTCCAGGGTCCGGGATCTTTCCATGAATTGTGTGTAATACAGTGCTTGGAAGCCAGGCTTTAAAAAGAAAAAAAAAAGTGTGGGGTGCCTGGGTGGCTCAGTCGGTTAAGCGTCCAGCTTCGGCTCAGGTCATGATCTCACGGTTCGTGGGTTCGAGCCCTGCATCAGGCTCTGTGCTGACAGCTCAGAGCCTGGAGCCTGTTTCGGATTCTGTGTCTCCCTCTCTCCCTGACCCTCCTCTGCTCACACTGTCACTGTCTCTCTCTCTCTTTCTCAAAAATAGATAAAACATTAAAAATTTTTTAAAAAGTGTGTTTCCCCCCCCCTCCACGGAGAGAGTGTGAGAAATATCCAATGAACTCAAAAAATTGAATACAGCAAGTCCCAGAAAACTTTCTCCAATTCATTTTTCTATATAGGTCAAACTGCAGCCGTTCTAGCATGTTCTCCATACCGCCACAAGCTTAGGCTCCCTAAAGCAGAGCTTGGTGTTCTTGCCCTTTGCTGTTCTCTAACCTCTGTACCCCCTAAAAGTCTTTTCCAGCCTGAGTCGAGATTCTTCACGATTGTGTTCTTACCTTTGTTCTCAGCCTTTCTCGCCGGTCCATTCCCCTGCAGCCCCAGTGAACTGTTTCTGCGTCTCTTGTCATCCCCTGGGCTTTTTTGCCATCCCCTCTGGCCCACAGCATCCTTTCTCTAGTACTTTTTCTCCTCTGGGTCTGTGAGCCCAAGAGCTCTCCGTCCATCTAATCCTGGTTCCTGTCCTGCCTCCTCCCAGACACTTTCCCAGAGTCCCCAAACATATGGAAGGGCTTTTGCTCCGTAGTTCTCTGGTACCTTCACATTATGGTATCGTCGAAGAACTTGGAATCTGCGACCCTGGGTTTGAATCTCAGCTCCAACATTTGCTAGGTGCATGATCTTGGAGAAGACATTGAACTTCAGTTTCTGAGCCTGTGCCTTCATCTAGAACATGGTGATGATAATGCCTTCCCTGCACATGCCCCAAGTTTGCTGTGAACCTCAAAGGAGATAGTGGATGTGAAAACTCTCGGTACCCGATGAAATGCCCCAGACGTCGGGAGTGTTATTCTTTTTCTTATGGTTCTTCCATTGAAAAGCCTGCCCAATGCTGCCATGAAACAGTCCTTTTGAAAGGTTCAGAGGAAACAAATGCATCACACAGTCCCTTAGCATGATCATCAAACTGCCCCAGAAACTAGTGTTTCAGCCTCTGGACTCTAATTTCTCGCTGGCCTCTGGCACCAGACAGACATGGAAATAGTCCATACTACATGTTCTGATTCAGGGTTTGAAAATCTGGCCATAGTTCTAGCACTGGCTTGCACTAGTGAGTTTCGTGAGAGTAGGGACTCTATCTGATTGAGCTCTGTGTCTCTTACACAGCTCAGCACCGCGCTGACGCTCATACATATGATGTGCTTGTTCTCACGATCTCCTTCAGTGAGCTGTGATGAATGCCGGAACATTCTGGTGTAATGCATATAGCTGAAATCCTAGCTGTTAGATTCCCAAACCCACATTTGGTCAGTCCAAGGCATTTTTCTTTCCTTAGTTGTTTTTTACAGAGTTGGTGGTGGGGGGGGAGTGTCCTTATTACCCTCATTAAATATTTAAGAGTTGGAGACTTCAAAGTAGAGAGGACATAATGACTCGGTGAAAAGGGAGTTGAGAGGTGAGAATGAGGCCCCAGAGTAGAGGCTGGGCAGAACTCTAGAGACCGGCTTGTGCAGGGTGGAAGTCTTGCCAGAGACCTTGTTCTCGGGGTCAGGGGCTCCTAAGCAGACTGTATTAGAAAATGAGCCGAATGGCACCAGCCAGGGAGAGCCGTTCTCCATCCCACTCATTCTCTTTTAACCAACTCATCATGTCCCCCAGCAACCAATAGCGAAGACTTATGGGCAGCCCAGTTCTGTTAACACCATGGACAATTCTGCTTCTTATATTCTTCCCAGCTTTGGCTCCATCCCACCTTCTCCAACCCTGTATTCCCCCAACTGCTGGCCTCTGACCCTTACTCCACTTCGGGTCGCCAGTTCGTTGGCTAAAAGAATAAAGGAATTGGTGGTAGTGTTATGTGGTCATTCCTTAAGCATCTAACTGTAATATTTATCTGGAATGTCTCCAAGTATCTTAGTCCTTGCCATGATTGAAAATAGGATATGATTGCTGAAAAGGTATGGGTAGTGGGTGGGAACTTAAAAGACAAAGGTTAGTTTAGAAGTTCTCTTCTTTGAGTCGCCAGGTGGACATGTGTGTTAGTCACTAGCCCATCTGGCACACTGTAGGAACAGACATTTCTCCTGAAGGTGTATTTGGTGTAAGTGGAAACACTCTTGAACTAGAAGGATCAAAGGCTTGCGGGAAAGGCTGTTTATGAGGTGTGTTAATTGGCACCGTCTCTGTAGCACACCTATCCCTGGACAGACGGACTCATTATTCTTCCTCTTTGCCCCCACCCCCATCTCACTGAGGGAAACAATATGGCAGAGTAGACATAGCATAGGCTATACGGACCAAGAGCCCAGAAATCCCAGCTGTGCCCCTTACTAATTACCCAAGTCACTGGAAAATGGGGCTTGATGCCCACCCTCCTTCTCTCTCCCCATTCAATTATTTAAAAAAAAAAAAAACTTACTGAGGAGCACCTGGGTGGCTCAGTTGGTTAAGCATCTGATTCTTTTTTTAAAATAATTTTTTAACATATATTTATTTTTCAGAGACAGATACAGATCACGAGCAGGGGAGGGGCAGAGAGAGAAGGAGATACAGAATCCGAAGCAGGCTCCAGACTCTGTGCTGACAGCAGGCTCTGTGCTGACTGAGCCACCCAGGCACCTCAAGCGTCTGACTCTTGATTTGGGCTCAGGTCATGATCTCACTGCATCTGCGTCGGGCTCTGCATTGATGGTGCAGAGCCTGCTTGGGATCCTCTCTCTCCTTCTCTCTCTGCCCTTCCTCTGCTCTCTCTCTCTCTCTCTCTCTCAAAATAAATTAATAAACTTTGGGGCACCTGGGTGGCTCAGTCAGTTAAGCATCCGACTTCGGCTCAGGTCATGATCTCATGGTTTGTGGGTTCGAGCCCCGCGTCGGGCTCTGTGCTGACAGCTTAGAGCCTGGAGCCTGCTTCGGATTGTGTGTCTCCCTCTCTCTGACCCTCCCCTGCTCACGCTCTCTCTCTCTCTCTCTCAGAAATAAATAAAACGTTTAAAAATTTTTTAAAAATAAATTAATAAACTTAAAAAATGAAGATACCAATGTTATTTTAAAAAATACTTATTGAGTGCCGATCATGTGCCAGGCACTGCGGTAGGAAGTATGCTGTAATGGAGAACAAAACAGACCCTCTCCTTGCCCTCATGACACCTAACATTTAATAGATTGCACCTACCTTCCTGTCTGTGTTCTTCTTCTCTTTATGTTAGCTTTATTGTGTTATGTGTGCCAGAGCTAAGCATGCACACGCGCACGTGCACAGACACATACACACTCAGTGCTCTGTGATTTGCACTTATTTTAGTCCAAGACCATTGCCATTCGCATGCATGGCCCTTCTGGCAGGTGAATCATCCAGTCAAAACCAGGCTTGATTGATTTGAGGGAGTGACTTGCCTGCCAACAAAGTACGCATCTGGTCCTTGTGTTCGGTGGCTTTCGGGATTTTCGCCGGTGTTAGAGTTTCAAATTTCGTTTCCCGCTGCTGGTTATACATGGGAGGCAATGACAAGCTCTCGGCTCCCCAATTTGTTGTAGTGATGGGCTAATTAAAAGGCATCCCTAATATGTTGCATTGTGGGTTCAGAAGCCAGGGCTCTCATAAGAAAATGACACTAGTAACGAGCAGTGCACCATGCTAGCCCGTGACAAGTTTCATAAATATAACACCCCCTCCAACTCATTTGGTTTCGCAGGCGTTATACAGGCTCTGTTACTGTATTGCGATTGTATGTGGCTAACAGATCATCCTCTCCCACAAAGCGCTCTGCCCCGAATATTTCAAATCTCTGAGCTGTGCTACCGAATATGTCAGAGACCTGGAAGTCAGCCCAGATGTTTTGTTCTCTGTCCCCCACCCTCCCCAAATGTGTTCCACCCCAGAGTTCTCCTGAGCTTGCTCCTTAAACGGGCTCCTCTCCATCCCCACTGCGCCACCACAGTTCGAGCTCTTGACACGCCAGTGACCAATGACAGCAACCATGAATGAGGCCTCTTTCCCTCCAGCCAGTCCTCCTCCTCTGCCCGTCCCACCGGCTACTAGCCTTCCCTCACAACACCTTAGCGCGATGCACGGAACTCTGGCCAACGTTGCCCACTCTAGCCAGCTTCAGCCGTCATCGTCCCTTCAGCCCGTCATCATTCCCAGGCAGACCCAAATACTTCCGCTTCCGGGATATGACGTCCATTCACTCGGCAGATATTCATGTCGGGCCCCTGCTTATGGCGTGGTGAGCAAAACAGACGAACGGTCCTTTCTACAAAGAGCTTACATTCTAGTGGGGAAACCAACAAACATGTAGTTTGTTTCTACATCTTCTTTATCTCTCCACATACCCTTTCTTCTGCCTGAAGACATTCTCCTGCCTTCTCTCAGTCTAGATAGTCCCCACTCCCCTCTCAGAAACAGGCTTTTAAGCATGATGTCTAAGGTAGATGTGGGGCTGCTTTCCTCTTCGGACTTTTGCACCCTTTCAGTAGAGCGTCTGCTGTGCTCTTGTTTCTCCTCGTTGACATGTCTTATCCAGCCCTCACGATTGTCGCATTTAATGGGACAATATCTGTTTTTGCCTGGTCTTCACAATACCCAGAGCTGTGCCAGCACGTGTAATCAGGACTCAGAGAAGGTGTTTCAGTCAATGAGAGACTAGAAGGAGGGAGGGACGGAGGGAAGAAGGAAGGAAACAAATTGCTTCCCATTTCTTCTTGCTCAGAAAAGTCATTTTTAAGTTTATTTATTTTTGAGAGAGAGAGAGAGCACACAGGTGGGGTAGAGCCAGGGAGCCAGAGAGAGAGAATCTCAAGCAAGCTCCGCACTGTCAGTGCAGAGCTTGATGTGGGGCTCAAACTCACAAGCCATGAGATCATGACCTGAGCTGAAGTCAGGCACTTAACTGACTGAGCCACCCAGGTACACCTTGGCTTAGAAAAGTTTTACGTAGCTTTGAATTATGACCCAGTAAGATTGCATAATCAAGAAAATACCACTGGATTTTAAAACTGATATTTCCTAAAAGTATGAAAGGGGGGTGCCTAGGTAGCTCAGTTGGTTGAGTGTCTGACTCTTAATTTGGGCTCAGGTCATGATCCCAGGATCATGGAATTGAACCCCCTGTTGGGCTCAGCACTGAGCATGGAGCCTGCTTGAGATTCTCTCTCTCCCTCTGCCCCTCTCCCCACCTTGTGCGCATGCACTCTCTCTTAAAAAAAAAAAAAAAGAGAGAGAAGGATGGAAGGAATGAACAGTCCCCCGTGATTTGGTTTATAACTCATTGTTTCAACAACCTATATTAAACTCAAAATTAAATGAAATCTTTCTCACACACTGATGAATTAATCTTTGCTTTCACATCCTTTTTCTGTGTAATAATTGTTAGAGTTTACAAGAAGTTAGAAAAGCAGAAATCACAGAGAAAATGACTGATACACTTGACCTATCAAAACTAAAAAAAAAAAAAGCCTTCCATACAAAACCTTCCGTGCATCATAATACCGAAAATAAGAAGAACTCTTCTCCAACACTCCCTTTCATTGACTATAGACATTAAAGACAATTCTGGTCTTTAGGTGTGTCTTCAGGACTGGCCTAATGGATGTGTGGTCCGTGCTTGGTTTACTGCTCTTCTGTCACCATCTTGAAACTCTTTTTGAACAAGCAACACCCCACTGTTTCATTTTGCACTGGGCTCCACACATTATGTACCCGGTCCCGAGTCTCTTGAATCATCCTAGAATGTCCCTACACCTGGTGATTCTTCTTGCATCAGGCCCGCATGTGGGATGCTTGGTGAAGCCGTGTGTAAAAAACCACCTGCTCAGTAAAATCGGACCTCAAGGGGGTACGGAGGGGCACGAACAGGTTCCATACCTTGGCAGTGTGCCATATTTCCTGCCATTCATTCATTCATTTGTGCCTTCATTAACGTAACAGTCATGTTCCAGTTCTACCGTCGGCACCAAGCGCTGTATTATGGACTGGAAATGGGAAGCCCGAAGGTTGCTGTGAAGGAGGTGTAGGTACAAGTGAATAGAGGACAGCCAGAACCCAAGCCCCTAACACTGCCTGAAAGAGGATTTAAGGAAAGCTTCCGGAGGGAGAGGACGTCCAAACTATGGCCTGAAGGAAGAAAAGAGGCAGAGTCGAGAGGCATAGCCTAGGAAGGGCAGTCAGGTCAAGGAAACAGTGTGCTCCCATGTGGATGGACCGGCTGGCTGGCCTCTACTCACGAGGTTTACCCCACTCCAAGCTGCGTACTACGTGCTTGCATCCTTGGATGGGAACTATGTACTGTTTGATGTCTGGTAGATTCAGTGTTAGAAGAAAGTGGAAATATCCACTGCATCCCATATCCATAAGGCACTTGATCACCCGTCTGAACATTTAGAAAGGCCCAGCCCTCGAAGAGTCAGACTCCATATTACCTTACAATAGGTGGCGGGCCAGATTTGGTCCACAGGCCATCGCTGGCTGATGTCTGATCTAGAGTGAAGACTCCAGATCCTTTGTTTGTATTTGCTTCTCCTTTGCTGAGAAGGCTCTCCTTTTATCTCCCCCCTGTCGGAGATCTGTCCTCACTGTCAATGAACGCTCCTTGCTCTCCAGAACAGGTGAAAACTTCATTCACCATTGTTGTATGTCTCTGTAGCTTCCTTGGGACTTCCCTATCAACTCATACGTCATCTTTTAGGGACACTATTTGTTTAATGTTTCACTCTTCTTATATACTGAAAACTTAATGGAAACAGAGTCCATAGCTGTCTTCTTTTTTCACCGTTCAACCCATGCCTCTAGCCCACCGCCTGACTGAGAGTAGCTATTCAACAAGTATTTGTTGAGTGAACAAGTGGAGTACAGCTGTGTCCCCGTGTTATAGATGATGAAAAGGAGGTATAGCTAGCCGATTCTGACCAAAGTCAAAGAACTGTTAGGTGGTGAAATAGAAATAACTTCTCAGTTAGCCACACTCCTTTTAAAAACACTTAAGCATTCTGAGGGCATTCTGAGGGCATGTTTGGAAGGGAGACAAAGAAAGCAAGTTAAATAGGGCTTTCTATGACCAAAACATCAACAATGAAGATGCTATTTGATTTTTCTCCTTGTTCCCATGGGGTATGCAGGGTATTAATGACAGGAGAGGGGTTCTAGAAGATGCCCAGAAAGTTAGAGTAGGGATTTCATGACTCACGAAAAAGGACTGCAGGGCCTGAAAGTGTTTAATGTTCCTATGGTGGGTGATTTGGGAGACTCTCTTAACCAGTGTTTGTTGAGTGCCTACTATGTGCCAAGAGAGTCAAATGGGGATTCTGTTTCCGGGGGCTGACCTTTTGACTCCCATCTCCTTCCTTTGTCTTGAGTTGAATATAAAAATCTGAGTTGGAGGTGAAAAGTAAATCTACTTCTGTGCCTGCTCTCATTCTTCATCCACCTCTCCAGTAAATTGTACCCAGCAGCTGTGCCAAGCTTTTCTGAATGCCATGAAATCATTTCTACATTTTGGTACCGTATTATGGAAGTATTAATTGTCCCTTCTCACTACAATGTGTCCTAATTAGCTTGGACAATGCTCCCGGTCTTCTCTTTTAAGAGATTGTGTGGCCCGCAGTGATTTCTGTAATTCTGATGTGGGAGGTTAGACGATGGGCCTGATCTTCCTCTTCCTCTCCTTTTCTTTTTATTTCTTTTCTTTCTTTCTTTGTAGACCTATTCTAAAACCCTAGTTCGGACCCAATCTAGATTTACAGCGAAGTGGATTCATATGGTGTGGGGCCTTTGGAAACATTCCAGATCCCTGCTAGCAGGGATATCTTTGAGTATCTGATGAGACCTATTAACCCTTTCCCCAGAAAAGTAATTTTGCATAGATGCATATAATTCAACATCCAAGTCACCCGAGTCTCAAGGATTTAGCCTATCCGTGGATGATTCCCCGCAGCACACGAGGGCCACAGAATTTTAATGCTAGATCAACCCTACAGGTCATGGAGTTCACTGGATTTCAGAATTATTTTAACCACAGAATCCCCTGGTTGAAGGCAGTAAAAAGGAGGGAGAGGCTGGGTAGCACTCACCCCCTCCTCTCCCTCAAAGTGCTTCCTAAGGAGAATTCTGAGGAAACCCAGTGACCTAGGCCCATCCCTTCATTCCTGCACATGAGAATATTGATCCAAAGAGGGCAGAAATGACTAGAACAAGGTCATGCATTCAGTCAGTGGCAGAGCTGAGTTCGGAGCCTGTGCCTCTGACCTCCAGGGCGGAGCTTCAACCATCTCGGATTTCCCTTCTACTTGGATACCTCCTACCACCTATACCATATCAGCTTCACAAAGGACCCGGCCACAACACCGTTTAAGCCCGCGATTATATAGTCACCACTATCTCAGCAGCAAGAGATGGAATGAAAGCTGACCTGTGCCGTTGTTCCATCAAGGCCTTCTTCCTTCTGTCTCATTTCTGCTGGTTTTCTTGTTTTGGTGACCTGCATCCATTTGGCAGCGTGGAGTTCATTAGAATACCCTTCACCATCATAAGCACCCCCCGTGTCCTCGACAAAGTGCCATCTCGCTGGCTTTCCACAAACACTCTGCCATAATTCTTGAAGAAGCGGCAGCCGGCCACAGTCTTGGCATGGTGCCTGCTTGGCTGCGGGCCAACCCAGCTAGACAACCCAGGCTATTATTGGGCTGGTCTCCACCCCCTTCTTCCAACCTACTTTGTCACTGTCAAGAAACCTGACTGAGCCCCAGCTGTGGTCCCCAGACTCATTATGGACCTGACGATGGGCAAGCCAAGCCAAGTCTGTCTGGCTCTCCTTTGCTGTTGGTTGGCCCAAGGTGAGGCCAACTACTCCTGGGTACCAGTGTGGAGAGAGAGAGAGAAACAAACAAAACCAAGAAAGCAAGAAGGCAGTTCACAGGCACCTTTGTTGGGGTTCGGGGGTGAACTGGCCTCTAGACTACCTGAGTGGAAGATCAACATTTCCTGGGGTGGAATTTCTTTGTGCCACTTCAGAGACAGAGAGAAGTCATTTGCTCGCACACAGCTTCAGCCTATCCAGAGGTCTGAAAACCTAGTAAAAGAGTGTCAGGCTGAAGTTCCAAACCAGGGTGATGGCGCGGTGTAACATGTATACATGTTAGATCCAGTCAGGTAGACGTTTGAATCACGGCCACGCCACTTACTGTCTCTGTGTACCTGGCCAGGTTAACTTATCTTTGTTGGGCCTCTGTTCCTTATCCACCAAAAGGGAGAAAATAGCGTTCACAGTAAAAGAGTGTTTGGAGGAGAAAAGGAAAAACAGGACGCCAAACTTTTGTTCCCCTTGCTATCTTCATCAGAACCCCAAAATGGACTGTATTCTGAATGTTGTAATTCACCACCAATCGTCTCTATCTCTGTTGCATGGAGAGAACATGAGAACTGTCACAGGGCGTGGGTATAAGAGCACGGGTTTAGCCACTAACTGTTGCGTGAGCTGTGATTTAGTTCCCTCTCCTCTGTTTGGCCTCAGTTTCCCCAATAGGAAAAAAGGGATTTGCACTTGAACAGTTGTTCTTTATGTAGATCCGGGACTTGAGAATATCAGAATTATCTTAAGAGGTTTTTTGTTTTTCCTTTTCTTTTAGGTTCAGATAAACACTGGACGGTCTGAGGGGATCTAGAGTGTGGTAATAGATCTCTAGATCTTTCTAGTCCTCACGTGATTCTGTTGGGTAGTCAGGTGTGGGAACCACTGATTTGGGACAGCTCTCCAGATCCTTCCTTCCTTGACTTCCTTCAGTCTTAGAACTTCTCACTCTCGGGACAACTGGGTGGCTCAGTCAGCTAAGTAGCCGACTCTTGATTTTGGCTCAAGTCATGATCCCAGGGTCATGCGATAGAGCAGGCATTGGGCTCTCTGCTGAACATGGAGCCTGCTTAAGATTCTCTCAGTCTCTCTCTCTCTCTCTCTCTCAAAAGATTTTTTTTTTTCACTCTGACAAAATTCTCTCCCCATGAATCAGGCTCACCACTCAAACAGGAACGTATTTAACACAGAGAGTTTTTACATTTCTTCTAGAGGATCTCGAAGATGAGATTGTTCCCCATCGAGAATTCCTTTTGTTCTTGCTCTAGTGACTTGGTATCAGATTTCAGGAGATATACTACTAGAACAGGGTCAACTTGAATGGACCTGCTTCCTGGTGCCTTCCCCAGATGATCATGCACATCATTTGAAAACTGCATTTTCTCCATTTTATAACTACCACTGAAGTAATGAAGTTTAACAATAAATGTAATGGAGTAGAAGCTATCTCAGGGCAGATCATCATAATAGCTATTGAGCATCCTCTAAATGTCAGTTGCTAACTGTATTTCCTTAATCCTTATGATAATGCTTGATAGGCCTTAATATTTTCCCAATTTTAAAACCAAGATAGGGGTGCCTGGGTGGCTCAGTCAGTTAAGCGTCTGACTTCAGCTCAGGTTGTGATCTCACGGTTTGTCAGTTCGAGCCCGGCGTCAGGCTTTGTGCTGACGGCTCAGAGCCTGGAACCTGTTTCAGATTCTCTGTCTCCCTCTCTCTCTGCCCCACTCCCACTTGTGCTCTGTCTCTCTCTGTTTCAAAAATAAACCACTAACAATTAAAAAAAAAACAACAGATAAAGCTCAGAGAGGTAAAGCGACTTCTCTAAGGCCACAAAGCTGATAAATGATCTTCACTTGCTGAATGAGAGAGAATGCTCTTTGGAAAATGCGAATTGGATCACTTTACTCCCTCTGTCTTTCAGTGAATTATTATTTACCCTTAGGAAAACATTCGAGCAACTTTGTGAGGGCAGGGATTTTTGCCTGTTTTGGTCACTGTTGTATCCCCAGCAATGAGAACAATGCTTGACGTACAACACAGGCTCAAGAAGTAAATACGTGTGAAAGAAGTTACATGATGTTGCCCAGATTCAATCCAAGTCTGTCTGACTTCAAAGCCCACTCTTCAATAATTCTTACACGCCCACACACACACACACACACACACACACTTGACTTAAGTGCAATTTACATACAGAAAATGTACCGCCATTTAACGTACAATTTTATGAGCGTTGGCAAATCCTTACACTTTTGTAACCCCCAACATCTTACACCTTTTGATCACCCTAGAAGGTTCCCTTTGTCCCTTCCCAGTCAACTTCTCCACACACACAGGAGGCTAAAGCGTTGTTCTTTTTTTTTTTTTTTTTTTAATTTTTTTTATATTTATTCTAGGAGAGACAGAGACAGTGTGAGCAGGGGAGGGTCAGAGAGAGAGGGAGTCACAGACTGAAACAGGCTCCAGGTTCCGAGCTGGCAGTCAGCACAGAGCCCGACGCGGGGCTCGAACCCACGAACCGCGAGATCATGACCCAAGCGAAAGTCGGAGGCTTAACCGACTAAGCCACCCAGGCGCCCCATAAAGCGTTGTTCTTATTTTCATCATATGTACGTTTCATATTTTCTAGAATTTTATATAAATGGAACCCTTATATAGCCCCCTTGTTTTTTTCACCCAAGCATGCTTGTTTTGAGATCCATCCACATCATTGGTGGATATCAGTAGTTCCTTTTTATTGGCAAGTAGCATTCCAGCATATGAATATACCACAGTTGATCGTTTTTCTGTTGATGGACGTTTGGATTGTTTTCAGTTTGGGGCTATTACAGATAAAGTTGCCATGAACATCAGTGCGCAGGTCTTTTTATAGATGGATATTTTCATTACTCTTCAGTGTTTCTCTAGATGTGGATTTCCTTGGTGACAGGGAAAGAGTAGTCTTTCCAAATAGACTGCCATCAGCAATGTAAGAGATTCGTGGATGCCCCACATCCTTGCGACCACTTTGATATTTGTAGTCTCTTTAATTTTAGCCCTTCTAGTGGGTACGTCATGGTCTCATTATGGTTTTAATGTATATTTCCCTGATGTGTCCCAGGTGAGCGTTGTTTCATGTCTTCGGCCATTCAGACAGCTTCCTTTATTAGCTTGTTTATATTCTGGATATAAGTTCACTATTAGATCTTTGTTTTGTGAATATTTTCCCCCAAACTGTGGCTTGCTCATTAGTTTTCTGTTCTTTTGGCATGCAGGACCTTTTCATCTTGCTGATGCCTAACGTATCAGCTTTTTATTTTTATTTTTTTTTTAATATTTTTATTTATTTCTAGGAGAGTGAGAGAGACAGCGTGAGCAGGGGAGGGTCAGAGAGAGAGGGAGACACAGACTCTGAAATAGGCTCCAGGCTCTGAGCTGGCAGTCAGCACAGAGCCCGACGCGGGGCTCGAACCCACGAACCGCGAGATCATGACCTAAGCGAAAGTCGGACGCTTAACCGACTAAGCCACCCAGGCGCCCCACGTATCAGCTTTTTAATGGCTCATGCTTTCCATGTCCTGAGAAATATTTGCCTGCCCCCAAATCATGAGGATAGTGTCTTTTAAAGTATCCATTTGAACAACTATAACAGGCACCCTCTCTTTAACCTTATCTCTTATCGGGGATACATTCATTCATCAGATAATCTTTATCAGATTGAGCTGCTGGGAGGCAGTGGACTGCCAAATTCAACAGGATGGCTTTGAAGTTCGACAGACCTGATTTCAGATCCTTAACTGGCGTTGTGACCACGGCACATTGATCTTTCTGTGCGTCAGTTCTTTCATTTGTAAAAGGGGATAATGCCAACCGCTCAACTCACAGGGTAATTACAGGTATTAAATGAATAGTTATATGATCACTGCTTAGCACGGGCATAACACATAGTAAGCCCTCAACAAATGATTCCTGCTGTAGATATAATAATTTTTATTCACATTCTACCATTCTCACCAAGAGCTCTTAATGCTAGAGGCATTCAAGTCTGCCCTTAACCAGACTTGAAACAGAATCACTGAACATAGAGATAACCCACCATGAAGAGATAGGTTATAGCTGTGGACCTAGTTCTTTTTATATAAGGCAAAATCACATCTTTATACCTTTGCTTAATACTAATAACAGATTGTACCAACACAGACATGACAGATATGATTACACCTCCCTGGCTTGGAGGACATTTTTTGCAAACTGAAATTGTATGAAAAAACCATGTGAGATGCTTTTGCTGAAATGCGATATGGTAGTTAAGTGTGGGTAAGTGCAGATGTTTAGAAGGTGTTTACGTCGTCGCTGTAGAGTGAGAAGGGCAGAGATTTTCAGATGAAACCAATGAGGAACTTGAATTCTTGGACATAGTACTTGATTTGGGGGAGCCTCACTTCTGCCTCTAAAATAGAGTTAAAGTACTGGTGAGTATTTTGTGAGTGCTCCATGCAACAGGAGTGCAAAATCTGGCACATAGCAGGCCCTCGAAATGATATTTATTGGCTAGACTCCTATTTTTAATATCATTAGTTGTATCATTACTTTTATCCATAATAGCAAACAAAACTAAGATCGAATTTCAACGGAGTTACGTCCTCAGAGGAGTATAGTATTTTTCGATGGATTTCTTCTCTGTGTCTGGGAATATACTCACAAAATGTATCTGTTTGATATGTGAAGCCGTTTGCAGATCACTCATTGATTCAGTGCATTCCTGAATCAGAGAGGAGGGTCCCTGGCTATTCGTCAAATCTGAATGATGGAAACACATTCAGGTGATTATGTGTAATGGAGAAGAACGTGGTGTTTGCTCCATTCATTTTTGCCTTTAACACCTTCCCTTTTAACATCTTCCTGTTGTGGTGGGGAGAGGAAAGGGAGGATGGTGCGTGTAAATGGCATTCTGCTACTGCTGCTCATTTCAGAATCCAGTGTGTATACACAGTCAGAACATGGGACACCACTGGCTGAGCGTTCTGTGTGCCTTTCGAAGGTAGCAAAGACTTTAAACCAGCCTGTAGAGCTATGTGTGCTGGTGTTCGCTCCAGGGGAATCACTCTGGGCCATTCAGGCTCTAGCCTCAACCTATCTTCATAGCCTTACCTCTCTTCTTGCCAGAGTAAAGCCACTTACCAAATAGTTCTCATGCTTGACTGTTTCTGAAGCCTTTCTTCTCATACTCAGTCTGCTGAAACTACAGATGGCTTTGCTGAGTTGAATAGTGTTTCCTCGAAAGTCACACCCACCCAGAACCTCAGAATGTGACCTAATTTGGAAATAGGTTCCTTGCTGGCATCCTTAGTTAAGATTAGGTCATACTGGATTAGGGTGGGGCCCTGATCTAATGACTGGTGTCCTTGTAAGAAGTCATTGATAACACAGAGTCATAGACACACACAGGAGAAGGCCATGTGATGACAGAGGTAGAGACTGGAGTGATACAGTGACAAGCCAAGAAGTCCCAAGGGTTGTTGGCAACCACCAGAGGCTAGGAAGGTTCTCCCCTAGAGCCTTGAGAAGAAGAATGACCCTGCCAACACTTTGATTTTGGATTTCTACCTTCCACAGCTGGGGAAGAATAAATTTCTGTTGTCCTAAGCAACCTAGTTTGTGGTAATTTGTTATAGCTGCTACAGGAAACTAATACACCATGATTCAAGGTCAAGCTCAAGCTCAAATACGACATCTTCCCAGATCTCCTCAACTAGAAGCGATTTCTGAACTCTTGTTGACCTCTCAAGCAATACTGTAATAGAAAGATCACAAGCTTTGGCGCTGGAGAAGCCTTAGATCGAATCCTAGCCCGGCTGCTGTCTGAATTTCTTCATCTGTACAACGGGAGTGATAATGCCTACCTAATACAGTTGTTCCTTCAAAGAAGGTGACTCTCTCTCTATCCCCCTTAATGGATTCACCCTCTCTGCCTCAGACTGCAGTCATTTGGTACTAAGAGCAGCAGTTCTGTTCTTGCTGGTTCAGGTGCCGGAGGGCGCATGGTTGGGTGTGCAATCAATTTTGTATGCTCTCAAGACAGAATGCAGTACCTCCGCCAGTGGTGGAGACAAGCAGTGTTCAAGGAGGCTACTTTCCCAAAATGCAGGTATCAAGAGTCCAATGTTCTACATTGCGAGTTACAGCCACAAGTTTGTGAATGGCATTCTAAGAGAAATGGGAAAGTCTCCTTTTGGTCTCAGAACTCCACGGTTGTAAGCTCTGGGGTAGATTTTTGCCTCAGTGGCTGCATGTGGAGCAAGAACTTCGGGAATGTTAGAGCCCTGTAGTACTGATCACACAGCTCCAGTATGCGGTGCTAGAACATTCTTACACTTGACTGCGCGTGATAAAGCGAGTCCTCCTATGGGCATTCTGGTCTGTCTTCCTCCGGAACACCTTCCCAAAGGCCTCGTCCCTTAAGGATTTCTGGGTTTGTTTGTTTGTTTTTACTCTGAAGCCTTCCTTGCCAGGCTCAAGTCTCTTTGACTGTCTGGACTCCTCAGTCCCCACTGTCCCCAGTCTCCTCAAAAAGGTCAAGAGCAGCAGCATCCCTTTAAGACTTTTAGTTCATCGTCTCCTTTTCCAGGTACATCATCAGTACTATTTGAGAGCGTTTTCGTGGAATCACACTGAAGTGCCGAGAAACCTTGAGCTGTGCTCGGGTGAGCGTGGCAGAGTGGATACGTGCCGAGCCCCTGTCCCCTCTGAGTCAGCCCTTGTATTCATTTGCCATCACAGACTGGCACAGACTAGGTGGCTCGAACAAGAGACCTTTGTTTCTCACCACTCCCGAGGCTGGGAAGTCTTGGATCAAGGTGCCAGGAGGCTTGGTCTCATTGTCCGCTCTCTTTAGGGGGTGGATGGAATCTTTCCCCTGTGTCTTCCCATGGTCCTTCTCTTGTGCGAGTGCACATCTGTGTCCCAATTTCCCTCCTCTTAGGAGGACACCAATCACATGGGGTTAGGGCCTCACCCCAATGACCTCACCTTACCTTAATTACCTCTTTAAGGGCCTCATCTCCAAATACAGTTACATTCTGAGGTACTGGGGTATAGGATTCCAACTTAAGAATTTCAGGAAGACACAATTCAGCCCCATAACAGGCCTGTAAGTTGTTTGATGATCGGGATCAAAAGGCTTTGAGATCACTTTGTGATGAGTTTATTGTTGTGTCTCGGTTCTCTAGATATCACACCTTGTAAGGCCTGATTCTAGGCTCACGGCTTATAGGTAGATATTACTCAAGCACAGTCCATGGGTTTTCCTCATTGGGAGAGGCAGATGAATCCCGGAAGTAACACTTGTTGAATACCTACCGTGTGCTGAGTACTGTAATGGGGATTTTTATTTTTTATTTACTCCTCACAGTCACTCGGCAAAATAGATGTTTATACCCTCAGTTTTCGGATGTGGAAATTAAGATTCAGAGAGGCCAACGTGACTTGCTCAAAGGCACAGACTAGTAAGTACTGGAGTTGGGATTTGACTGTAAATCTGTCTGTAAAGCCATGCCCTTTCCACACGCATCCCTTATCTGAAATTGAAAAACAAGGTATTTTTTCTCATTTCAGACTGTTGCATTAAAATGGAAAAATGCTTTCATGAACGTTTCTAGGTATTTATAGCCATCATGTATTCATACTTCCATTTATCCCTTTCCCATACTTGACTCTGCGTTCTTCGTAGTAGCCCCTCACTTAGTGCCTCTGTCGTAAAACTTGTCATGCAAATTGCACAACCGAAGAAGTAGGATGTGGTGACAGCAAAGCCATTAATTTGAAATTGAAAAGAAAATGGGGGTGACAGCGCAGAGAGCCCTTCCGGCCATGCTGGTGTAATGAAGTGATTGGGATTCTTCCTGTGGTCTCTGCAATCAAGCTCCAGCTCACTTTGTCGTAACGTGTGGCTTGCAGTACCAGAACAGTCTGTTTTTGTGTTTTGTTCCCTATGCAGTGCTGTTCCCAAAGAGATTATTCAGGAAAAGACAGGAGCATCCCAGCTCTCTGGACATCTTCTATGATTGCAGTCTGTTTTGTGATAGGATTTCAACCCAGGGAACGATTCGGTTCCTAAGGATGGATTCTTTGCAAAAGACGGGGCAGTGACAGATAAAATACATTTGAAGAGATTGGAGGGTCAGTTAAAAATGAGGATGGCTGTAATAATAGCAGTGCTTCCTCGTGGTGAATTCTTTATGGTTTATGGGGACTTTCTATGTCTCATCTGATTTTCACAAAAACATATCGAAGCGATCAGCTAGGGATTGTTATGTCTACTCTCCAGATGTAGAAATTGAGGTTCAGAGAGGTTAAATGGAGGCCAAGCTGACTCCCAAGTCTTTTGATCACCCTGACTCTTGCTAAATTACCCTTTATAAGTCCAGCACACCAAATTCATTCATTTCCAACTGTTGAGCATTTTGTTCTCTTGGAAAAATTTATAAGTGAATTGGGCCTTACCAGTTTCTTTTTTTTTTTTTTAATTTTTTTTTTTAATGTTTTATTTATTTCTAGGAGAGAGAGAGACAGCGTGAGCAGGGGAGGGTCAGAGAGAGAGGGAGTCACAGACTGAAACAGGCTCCAAGCTCTGAGCTGGCAGTCAGCACAGAGCCCGACGCGGCTCGAACCCACGAACCACGAGATCATGACCCAAGCGAAAGTCGGACGCTTAACCGACTAAGCCACCCAGGCGCCCCTGGGCCTTACCAGTTTCAAAAGCCCTGTGCATACCGTTCAAGATACAGAGGCTCTTTTCTGCCTAGGCTGTGCGAAGCAGAACATTTGGTGAATTCAGTCCATATACCATTCTTCCACCCAATGCTTTCCTCTCGCTGCTGATAATTCATAACAAATAGCCGCCACTTATTTAACATTAGCCATGTGTCAGGCGCTGTCCTTGCATTATTTCTGATTCTCACAAGAACTCAGAAAGAGAGGTATTGTAACCAAACTGATGTGAATTCAGTCCTTAATTAGTTACACATAGAGACTATACCAGGTGAAGATGGCGCACAAAGGAAACTATTTGCAGCAAATAGGGAGATCACGGGGAATAACTTCCAAAGTCATGAGTCCTCAAGCAAGGGTGAATGGGCTCCTTTTATTTGGTGTTAGATGACTATTTAGAAAGAAGAGCCTTGTCATGTATGTAGAGGTGGGCATAAGGTGGCACATGTATCCTAGGGAAATGTGCCTATACATATGTTGTGTGTTATGTATATGAGGCTTGTGCTTCTCCTGGGGCAGAGATTTTAGTATTACAATGAAGTAAAGGTAACTGTTGGTCACTCCATCGTCCATCTGTGCAGGTGTGAGTTGAGGGTCGAGTTCAAGCTGGTCTGGGTGTTCTGGACCACCGGAATTCTTCGTCTAGGCAGTTGTTATTCCTTGAGGGGTAGTTTCAGTTCCCACCATGCGATGCTGTGCCCCTTGAGTCTTTTGCCTGAGTTAGGAGATAAGCTGTAAAGAAGGAAAAATATGGGACAAAGGCCAGTGGGTAAAAGCAGATGAACAGTAGAGGTCGGGTCTTGGAATCTCGCCGGTGACAGTATTACCATACCTACCTTACCAAGGGGGAAACTGAAGCTTAGAGGTGTTCGTAACTTTCCCAAGGTCACACGAAGAGTTAGTGGCAGAGCCGGAACTTGAAATCTCCAATTTGCCTCCTGATCATTTCTCTGAATCACTATACCTCCTTGACTTAAAGGAGGCCATTCCAAAGAACAGATTGGCAAACATAAATAATAAGCTTGGGAAAATGCACAGAATATGTACCTGGAAGGAAAATTGTCAACTTATCTACATCATCTAATTAGCTTATAGTCTTCTACGGTTGGGTTGAAAGCTTATGGTAGAAGCCAAGCTTCTCTGGAGGTAATTCACAGTCACTGTGAGTGCACAGATGCCTTCGTTGCCTACTCCTGGTACAAAGCTGTTTCTGACCTTCTATCTCTCGAACCCACTGAACCTTTTTTTCCATATACCTATTATTTCTAGTTCACATTGAATCACTTCATTGAAACATACTGACCAATATAAGTCTCCATTCCTAGATGCTTTCCCAGTGAAGGGTTAATCACTTTTGAAGGCAAGTGGTGTTAATAAGCATCGTAATAAAGAGCCCTGGGTAAGGAGAGCCTGGGCAGGTAGATCTTTTCCCCTAGGAATAGTCCCTTCTGTTCACAGAGTAGGCAGGAATAACGAGCTAAACTCCTTCCTTCAGACTCCATTGCCTGAATGATCTGTAGACGTCTGACTACGTCTTTTGTTGCCATCTGTGATTTACCCTCATCATGCAGGATGGTGGAGGTCAGCATCTGTGCTGGAGGAGCAGAGAAGCAGTCCATACATAAACCATCGTGATGCCTTTACATGCTCTTAGAACTTAGAGTATTGCCGGGGCGCCTGGGTGGCTTAGTTGGTTAAGCGTCCGACTTTCGCTTAGGTCATGATCTCGCGGTTCGTGGGTTCGAGCCCCACGTCGGGCTCTGTGCTGACTGCCAGCTCAGAGCCTGGAGCCTGTTTCAGAGTCTGTGACTCCCTCTCTCTCTGACCCTCCCCTGCTCACGCTGTCTCTCTCTATCCTAGAAATAAAAAAATTAAAAAAAATTTAAAAAAATTAAAAAAAAAAACTTAGAGTATTGCCTAGGAAGAGGACTAGTGTGTATCCATGAACTCTTCCTTATGCAGCAATGAAGAACACCATTTGGGGTATAGATATGTAGGAAATGACAGTCCAGGCTCTCCGTTACACAAGTAGTCTGACATGGGTACACTCTGACTTCGCCTCCATGCAGGCTGCCTCTGTATACCTAACACCTCACCAGTCTCCTCACCGCCAACACAATCTTGAGAGCAATGGCGCCCATCAGCTTTTGTGGGAGGTCGTGTATGGGATAAATAGTAGCCATTTCAATACATTGGACCAAAAGGAAGGACAGACAGATGATTATCAAAATGAAAATGGCTACATGAATTCTATGGTGGTTGGGGGAGGGATGCGAAATGTTCTTAAAATTTTAGATTACCTCCTCCCTGACTAGAATAATACTAGTGAGAAAATTGCCACTGCTTTATCAGCTACTAAAAAATTTAATATCTAAGCATGTCTGAGGAGCAGCAACACAGTAGCTGCTTTTTAATCTTTCATCCTGAAATTAGCCTGCCTGGCTCTGAGATGTAGCCTATGATCTATTGGCTGCTCAGGGGTACTTTAGAGGATTTTCGAGCTGGAAGGGCCCTTGGAGATGATCCAGTCTAGTGGTTCCAAAAGTTTTCATCACCAAGGGCACCTTTAATTAATTTCCCCCTGCATTCCATGTTTTCAGATATCTGGCCTACTAAATAAATTATATTTATCATATCATAATTTATTTCCCCATCGTTGTTGCTCATAGCCATTGATAACTGCCCATTAGGGCATCTGGTCAGCATGAAAGAATCAATATGACCACAATAAGCTGATAGAATTCCTTCCCGAAGGAAAGACACTCAATGGTTGAGTTAGCCTGGGGTCTACTAGACCTCGGGGATCTTTCTCATCCATCTCCCTTAGGCTTATTGAAATGTTAAAAATAGCTCATAGAGTTCCCATCATGACCTTCTGGTAATCCTCATGGACAGCCATTCGTCATCTCCTATAAGGGTGGGAAGATGAGATTACAATTTCATAACCAAAGTAATTGGCCCAAGGTCACACGCACCTCCATGGCAAGGAGGAACCAGAACTCAGGTCTCCTGAGCCCCGATCCACTTTCTCCACATCCTCAGTTTTCACATGGTTTAAGTCTAAGAGCTAAATTAATATTGCCTTTTCCTCTTTGGTGACAGGGACTCTTTAATGAGGAGATGGGAAGAGGAAAATGGCAAATTGTCTCTGGTACAGACCTTTTGGATGACAGAAGGGCAGGGCATTGGCTTAGGAGTCAAAAATATCTGCATTCATTGTCTGACTGCCTCCCACGTAGTGGTTGTACGACCCTGGGTCAGTTCCTTACTACCCTGAACTTACATGTCTGGCACATATTATAGGCATTCCATAAATATTTGATGAGTCACTAGAATAGGGACTAGGAAGCTTACCTCATGGGGTTGTGTATGGATTGAATGAGATGATGTAAGAGGAGTGGAGTTCCTGTAAAGTGCCTAACACATAGGAGGCACAAAAAATAAAAATCCATGGGCGCCTCAGTGGCTCAGTCAGTTAAGCATCCGACTTCAGCTCAGGTCATGATCTCACAGTTTGTGGGTTTGAGCCCCACGTCAGGATCTATGCTGGCAGTGTGGAGCCTGTTGGGGTTCTCTGTCTCCCTCTTTCTCTGCCCTTCCCTCGCTCATGCTCTCTCTCTCTCAAAAATGAATAAACTAAAAAAAAAAAGAATTCACCAGGAATTCATTAAATAACCTGTAAAATAATACTAACAGCCAACTCTGAGTCCTGAATTTGTACCCAGCCTCCTTTCTGTGAATTGTTTTGGGCATCTCCCTGTAGAATATTTCAGGTGCAGTTCCTCTTTTCTTTTTTTAAGTTTATTTATTTATTTTGAGAAAGAGAGAGAGGAAGGGGGAGCAGAAAGAGGGAGAGAGAGAATCCCAAGCAGACTCTCTGCTGTCAGCATGGAGCCTGATGTGGGGCTGAAACTCATGCTCCGTGAGTGCTGTCCCTCTTGAAAAGATTCACGTCGGCAAATAGTGTCCGTGTTATTCTGTTAAAGTTTGTCCCCAAGAGCTGAAAAGGCAGGGAGTTATTCTCAGCAGTGAAGTTCACTCTCCTCTTTTGCCTCCGTCCTCTTTATAGCGACAATCTTTTAGCTCCCTATGTGGGACACATCCATTGGTCACCCTTAGTTAATAACATTTTTGACAGCCAGATACACCTGTTTCCTAGTAGTTTAGATAATAAAATTGTAGCAGTGGTTCCTTGATGTCATTTTCATTGGAATTCATAAAGAGTGGCCAGCTCAGTCTTTCTTGGCTCCGTGAAATGTTAAGACACGGGCTTCATTGTAGAGTTTTGGTTGTCTCCTACTGTCCTATGTGGAGGGTGCCATTCCCATCCACCAGAACGAGTTGTGCACAGCCTGCAAGTCCATATGGCCACGCCCTCCTACACATTCCACGTTGGAACCCACAGGGGGCCTCTGCGGGCCCTCATCACTGGCCACAGGCGGTGGAAGTGAGCCAGCAACGTTCTCATGTATGGCCCCAGCGCCTACTTCAACACCTAGGAGACGACCAGCTGTTCTTGTCTCTGATCAGCAGACCCTCTGACGCCTTCCCCAACGGTGCTAAAGGAAATACACGATGTGGTTCTTATGGAGGGTTTAGGGTCAATAGGAGAGAGTTGGTGAGTTTCTTCCCCACTTCAGAATTCTAGGTAGAGTTGATGTAAATTTCATGAGCTGCATAGGCTCTTGGATGGCCTCGTGCTTGCAGAAACTGTCAGGCTCAAATAAAAATTTTCAATCTAGTAAATGGTCAGTATAATGACAGTTTCCCCAGTCGTGTTTTTCTTGTAATATTTAGGGTTTTTTTTTTTCCTTGTGAACTAAGGACATGAAGATACCTTGGAGTCTAGTTAAGAGTGGATTCTTAATGAACTGTTCAGAGATTTGTTGTGTGAGGTGAGATTCTGAGAAGAGTTCTTTCTGTGGACAGGTTGGGGCGGAGTCGCTGCTGGCCTAGGTCAAGGCTTGTAGGCCACCTTCTCAATGTCCTTTTCTTTGCCAAATTGTTATGTAGAAGTATGTGCATATTAAAAACAGACTCTAGCTTCCGCTATTTGGGGAGCATCCTTTGGGATGGAGACGGCACTGTGTCATTGACTGAGGCAGGCATTTTGTTCCAGAAGGGAGTGTGCAGCATGGGCTCTGGGGTCTAAGCTCTAGTATCTTTTACATATATTATATATATGGCTACCTTCTCTCAGCCTCAGTTTGCTCACCTTACAGATGAGGAAATGGGCGCCTGGGTGGTTCAGTCAGCTGAGCATCTGACTCTTGATATTGGCTCAGGTCATGATCCCGGGGTCGTGGGATCAAGCTCAGGGTTGGGCTCTGCGCTGATCATGGAACCAGCTTAAGATTTTCTCTCTCTTGGGGCACCTGGGTGGTTCATTTGGTTAAGCATCTGACTTTGGCTCAGGTCATGATCTTGCGGTTCATGGGTTCAAGCCCCGCATCGGGCTCTATGCTGGCTGCTAGCTCGGAGCCTGGAGCCTGCCTCAGATTCTTTGTCTCCCTCTCTCTCTCACCCTCCCCTGTCTGTCTGTCTGTCTGTCTGTCTCTCTCTCAGAAATAAATTTTAAAAAAGATTTTCTCTCTCTCTCTATCTCTCCCTCCCTATGCCCCTCCCCTGCTCACACACACATGCTCCTTTTCTCTCTAAAATAAAATAAAGAAATTAAAAAAAAATGAGACTAATAATGCCAATTTCCAATGGTTGTTTTGTGGATCCAATGAGCTGTTCCACATAACACTCCTTCTCAGCATTCCAGGCATAGAGTAAGTAGTTGCTTAATAAGAGGTAGATGATAATGGCAGTGTTCTGCAGGATAAGGACTGTCTGGGCCTGTAGACTATTTGACCATGACACTAGCGAGAAGACCATTGTTTGGGCCAGTAGGTCTTACTCAGGGAAGAGTTCTGACACACATCTCTTGACTGACTGCAGGCTTAAACTCCATCAGGTCCTCTTTTAGATTGAGGACTTGGTTTCCAGGGACTCCAAGGGAAATTGAGTATAGATGCAGTAGCGTAGAGGGGGCCTCAGGCACCTGTGAATCTGCAGAAGTGCCGCATTTTCAGGATCAGGAACTGCCTACTTGAATGCTACTCTGGGAGGTTTGAGAACTTTCTCTGTACAAGAAAGGGATTGTGGTTTGTGAAGTATTAAACGACATCTGCAGTTTCTCATTTTTAGCAGAGGAACAAAGGGCAGATCATTCGACTTAGGGCCTGGCCTGGACCACTTGACCCTATGGCTTGGTTTTCATAAATACATTTTCACCAGCAGCATTGATCATGGTCAACAGATTCCAGGCCAGGCCCAGATTCATTATTTCCTGGCATCGCCTCAACCAAGCATGAAAATCTTTGGATAAATCAGGTTTTTGTTCTGTTTCGTTTTAGGAAATGGCTTTAAATACCAGCCTCCCTTCCCCAAGCATCCAAAAAGCAAAATAAAATTAAAATTGCGCTTCAACCCAACCGAGGCAGGGAAACCTCAGCAAATGCCCTCTCAAGGCTTAATGGACAAGCTTCTCATCGGAGCTTCTCCGGCCCTCGTGTTATTGGGCACCCCAGCCCACACCAGGAACAGGGTAGAAAAGACCGCATTGTGTTCTGCATGAGAAACTTACCTAAGCATCTAGGTTCAGGGCCCAGTTTGTAATGAGACAGTTTCTTGGCAGTACCTCAAGCTCAGCCTCAAATCAGAACATCTCTTGGGGAGAAATCTGTATTTAGATGTTTCATTTAAAAATTCATCATTGAATAACAAAGTATTTTGTTGCAATCCGTACTTGATGCATTCCAAATTCTCCCTAACTCTTTTTTTGATTACAATGATGTCATTAATAATAGATGGAATGGGGAGGGTGAGAGTGTGCCAGGGGCTAAGCAGCAAACGGAGGGCAGCACAGCCTGATAATTCACAGCCCGTTGGGGCTGCAGAATCCAGCAAATCTCAGGCCAAGAGCTTGCCACCCTGCCTCCCCTTCCTGGTTGCCTGTTATTTGCATTCTAGAACTGCTCTCAGTTGGCCAGGATAGCAACGTCTTTTTAAGTAGTGGGCAGGAAATGAACTACTAAAAAGGTATTTGGCAAGCAAATTAAATTTCCCCGAAGGTTGGAAGAAGGACTTACTTTGTGTGTCTCTCACTGACAGCCTACTCTTCCTCTTCTCCCATTCTCTCACCCCATTCTAGCTATCCCTCCATGGTCAAGGTCACCATGGACATCTTCTGTTATGTAATAGAATGGTCCTCTCCTGCGTGGTTCGGTTGGTTGAGCATCCAACTCTTGGTTTTATCTTGGGTTGTGATCCCCTGGTTGTTGGATCCTGGGGTCATGCTTCAGATTCTCTCTCCCTCTCTCTCTTCTTAAAAGCAAGCAAGCAAACAAAAAGAATAGTCCTCTCTTCCGTATCTCATTTGACCTCTCAGTAGCACCCATCAATTGACTGCTGTTTGTTTGTTTCTTTGTTTGTTTGTTTAATTTATTTGGTTTCATGTTCTCCTGGTTCTCCTTCCTCAATGAACTCTCCTTTGCCATCTCCCTTACTGACTTGCCCCCTCTAACCAATCTCTGAATGGTAGGGTTCCCGAGTGCTTGCCTCTGAGCTTTCTTCTCCTCTTCACATAAACCCAGCCCCCATAATCTCGTCCACTCTCAGTGCTTTAATGTTTTACACAGTTGGCTTCCATATTTCTTTCTCCAGTCCTAATCCTTTCCCCCAATGGTTGTGCCAGATATTTCTTCTATAGTTGACTCCTGAACCAAAGGACTGTGAAGAATTCTAACTGTGAAGAACACTGATTGCTTAATGGCTTTCTCTTTTTTCTCCATGGCCTGTGGTTTCCCGTTTCTAGATCATTCTTCTACAGTTACTCTTTCAACAGATATTAACAGATAATCTACACTGTGTCAGACACAGGCCTAGCTGCTGTGGAGGTGTGGGGGGGGGTGGAGATAGACAATAGCACTGTACTGATATGTGATTTCATGGGTTGGCAGAGAAACATGTTTGTTCATGCAGTCGTTAGCACAAATACTCATATGGCAAATATTAACTGGGAAGCTACAGTGTATCAGACACGATGCCACACACTAGGGATGCTGTGAGGACCAGGGCACAGCTCCTGCTCACATGCATCCTACGGTTCAGTGAGGGAGTCAGAAGGAAATCCCCAAGGCAGCATTCAGTGTCCCACAGAGATGATTTGCGTACAGAGATGAATATAGGTGAGGGTCTCAAATTCGGCCTGCATGTATTTTTGTGTGTTTTATTACGAGTCGTGTTGGAAATACTGGCGTTCGCCAAGTCCCTACCAGCTTGCCCCACCAATAGACACAAAGGCACACATTCTGGGGCTTTGGTTCTCAACCCGACTGTGTACCCCTAGCCCTAGTGAGCTGAGCCAGGCGTCCAAGACCAAAAGGGCCCATTTTGTCCAAACTCAGTCTCCCTGGGTTTCTACTGAGCTCTTGAAAGGAGGGGGTCCAAGATGGGCTGGAGGGAAGAGAAGGCACCGCTCCTCAAGCAGAGGGGGCCTCGGGCCCACTCCTGTCACACTAGTCATGGAAGAGGATAGGTAGAGAGAGATGACATGTGGTTTTGCAAAGAGGTGTTCTCTCAGCCAGAAAGCCACAGTCACCCTCATCCGTACCCCCACCCCGCAGGGACACAGATCTTCAATCCTTTTCCCCACCAAAGTGTCAACTCTGCCCTACAGCATTGTGACCCGTTCCCCCACCCGGAGCCTTGCTCTGTGTTAGGATCGGTCCCTGGGGTCGTGGCACCAACGGGGGAAGGAGAGAGGTGGACCGTTAGAGCAAGCTCCTCGTGAAGACCAGTATATGTGGGTATTCACGGAGATTTTCCCACAGAAGGTGCGCGTTCATGGGAAGGAGCACGTAAGAGGTGCCCGATTAATATTTGTTAAATAAATGACTGTGTTACAGCGTGAGCAGGCGTTTACCTGAGTGTACTCGGGCTACCATTATGCCAACCCTAGGAAAGCAGCCGCGATTGACACCAGGTCCCTAACAAGGAGATGCTGCTCGGTGTTAGAATTATTATCGCAACCGCTCATTCTTATTGAGGGAGCCCTTGCCACCACCAGGTAATGCTTGATATGCATGACCTCACTTAACCCTTACAATAGCTGTGTGAGATGTTTTGTTAGTTGGAATTCTTCAGATGAAGAATCAGTCACCATGAAGTTAATTTTTTATTAATGTAACAAAGGCAGGATTCAAACCAGGGAGGTGGACTTCAAAACTTGGGCTCTATTTTTAAAAATTTTTTTAATGTTTTTCTTATTTTTGAGAGAGAGAGAGACAGAGCGTGAGCAGGGGAAGGGCAGTGAGAGAGGGAGACACAGAATCCGAAGCAGGCTCCGGGCTCTGAGCTGGCAGCACAGAGCCCGACGCGGGGCTCGAACTCATGAACCGTGAGATCATGACCTGAGCTGAAGTTGGACGCTTAACCAGCTGAGCCACCCAGCCGCCCCCAAAACTTGGACTCTTAAATGCTATTGACATTGCTGGTGGGGCTGGGGGAAAGCTTCAGGGAGCTGTGATTTGCAGACAGAGAGCTTTTTTTGTACAAAGAGAGGCAGCCCAGGGATGAAGTGTTAGAGAGAGGGAGCGGAATGGAGTAGGCTTGTGGTCCGTGGTAGCACACCCTACGTCGACTGTGGTACCTTCTCTCCAAAAGGTAACTGAGCCTTAGAATTTCAAGATGATTCATCTTTCCTTGGGTGCAGCTTTGGGGCCTTGGGATGGCCCAGTGTGCCCAACCCTGTCGGTGGAAGTCAGGGCACATTTGGAGAAGGTCCGTCTTCACAAGAACTTGAACCTTCAGCCCCGCCGGGCAGCAAGCTGAATCCCTCACATTTGGAAGCACCACGGCCTCAGCTGTGCCTCCTGCACATTGAAACGAAACACCACACAGATGTCCTTCCTCTCTTTTATGTGATGTGCTCACAGGAACAAAGCTAGGGGCACTTGGGTGTCCGTCGGGGGTGTGGCTGACTCTTGATTTCTTCTCAGGTCATGGTCTGAGGGTCATGGGATTGAGCCACGAATTGGGCTCTACACTGAGTGTGGAGACTGCTTGGGATTCTCTCTCCCTCTGTCCCTCCCCTGCTCTCACATGCGCTCTCTCTCGCTCGCTCTCTCTCAAAACAACACCTATAGTGATGTAGAACAAAGTGGTTGTCAGGACTTAGGAGAAGGGAGAAGGGGGCAGATGTGACTGAAAGGGGGTGGCCCGGGAGAGTGTTTCCAAGTGATGGATCGCGGTGGTGGTTCCTCAGCTCTAGACGTGGGTCAAATCTCCTGGAACCATTCTATTCATTTTAAAAAGCAAAAATTTAAGGGGAACCACGCATACCCTCCGTGGGTTTTATTTTCACCTCTGACTTCCTGTACAAAAACATGAGCCCTCAAAGCCTTTGATGGTTTGGCGGGGCTGGAAGAAGGACAGTAAGAGGGAAGTTGCCCCAACTTGGCGCCCGATTCTTGTCAAGTCATGAGAAACGGGTTTATCCTTCTGTGTGCCATCTCTGTCGTTAAGCTCCTGAATGCCCTGATCTGCAGATGGCCACGTGGGTGCTGGGGGACGATGCGTGATGATACTGTGCACGCTAGGGATGTGGCGCCCGGCGGAGTCAAAGGCATCTTGCCTGTGTGCAGCCCATGATCCCCAACTGCTTGGCTACCCAGCTCTGCATCCGTATCTATCATTTTGTCCGTTGTGTGTCCTTGAAGCACAGAGCAGGTAGACCTGGACTTACGTGGACCCTGATCCATGGGAAGGGTGACCCACGAAGTTTTCTGCAGAGACTAACGATTCTGGAAACGTTAGTTCTGTTGTTATGGGGCAGAAAGACCCCTCATAACTACCCGATTGGGGAGTTATCCTTCACTCTCTCCTTCTCTTCCTCCTCCTGAAGTCTTGGGCGTGCTCAAGGCCAGAACGGGAGGAGAAGAGAGGAAATGCACCTTGGTCACAGTTCTATTCTGTCGAGACTAACTTTGGTGACATGCACAGTATTTCTTCAGGCTTCTCCCCCTCCCCGGCTATGGGACCTTTGCCAAGGCGCTTGAACCTCTCGATTCTTTCTTTATCTGGGATGTGAGGGTACCAATTCCTGCCTTGCTTAACTCAAGAAAGACCGTTGGGATCAATTGTCAAAGTGCTGGGCATATATGTTTGATGACAAGGGCGAGTCAAATAGGATTTACGATGTGCTAGCTTGGATACCTACCAGTTCTTCCTGCGGGATCATGTGTTTTGATTTCCAGCCTCCTAAGCAACCGAATGACAAACGTGTTTTTGCAACCTGTAGCACACTGCATCCAGTGTATTTTCAAAGCTGTGAGCAGAGAGCCACACTCTGCGAGAAAAACACTTTGGGAAGAAAATACAAGTTCCCATCAAGGTATGCTGGCATGTTAGACAAGATGCCGAATTGTGACTGTTAGGCAGAATAATTAGGTGAGATTGAAAAGCCGTTTTGATCGGGATGGCAGTTCATTTGTGCTTGCCCGCATTCAAACCAAGCCTTTTTGGGCTATGGTTATGTGGGATTAGAACATTCCTGCCGCTTCGTCCCCATCAGCGTTTTGAAGAAAAGGCATCGTCTCCCAGCTCTTGGCCACGGGCCCGCTCCCTCCTCTGAAATCCTGTAACATCATGCTGGGACCACTTGCAGCTGCTGCATTCTTTTGCCTTATGGCATTTTCGTTCCTCTGCTTGCCGCTTCCCTGGTTCGTCTCGAAGTTCCTCCACGACAGCCTGGCCTGGCCCAGAGCACTGTGAGCAGCGTTTTGTGCACTGCCGATAATCTGGGATCAAGCTCTAGAGTGGAAAGTTAAAAGCAAAAGAGGTTGCATTGAATTCTAGAAAAGCAGTCTCTCTCTCTCTTTTTTTCTTTTTTTCACTTAGCAAAAAGGGAATAGGTTGATTACAGAAACTTTTGAAATAGTGATTAGCAAGACCAAGAGGATTAAAATCAGCTGTACTCTACCACTCAGGTAGTGAGGTCCCTCCCTTCATCCAGCTTAGTGCGTATAGCTACCATGGTTGATCGGTGCCCGTGATGACCTCAGAGCGGAGGGGGAGACAGATACATGAACTTCGTCCTACGAGCAACTGAGAACCAGCACAAATTCTGAGCAGGACGCTAACAAGACAAAAACATTTAAGAGACCAGTGAGGAAGCCGTTGCTAAAAGGCCACACGTTGTACTAATTTGGCCTTAAGATAAAGACAGTATCATTCACCCATAGTGACCTCCTTCCCAAGTCACTCACCCTGGGGATTCTCTCTCTCCCTCTCCCTCTCTCTCTCTCTTTCTCCCACCTCCCCCCTCCCTCCCTCTGTCTTACTGATCTCCCAGACCACACTGCAGAACCTGAGTCCTAGGGGAAAGATCTTTAACCCGTGAGTCTGCCAGTGAGCATCCATGTTAAGAAATGCCTTGAAGAATCTTCCCAGGTCTATCACTGTTATCCTCCAAGCAAATGAGATTTTCTTAAAAACCTGGAAGTTTCTGGTCAGAAAGGCATAGAACCAAAGACCTATTTTAAGATAGAAAAGACATCAAGACCTCTCATTGTTATCGATGAGGGCAGGAGCCCCAGGGAGGGCGTACTTGTCCAGGGTCACCTATAACGCATAAGTGACAGCGGCGAGCCTCAAATTTTGTTCCCAGTGAAACAGCCAGTAAGCGTACGTTGCTTCCGGAGGGAAGGAAATGGCTGAGCCAGGGGACCAACGAGGAAGCCCAGACTAAATGGGTTCCTGTTGATCCTTGCAGACACAGAGCAGCGATTGAAAAACGACCAAGAAGCAAACAAACTCAAAACTTACAAACAGACAAAGACATTACCCTCCTGGCAGACTTCCCCCTCCCCCCGCCACTTCTATTTTTTGCTGGGATTATGTTTCAGTTCATTTCAGGGAAGGGGTTTGGTTTTAATGGCTCAGTAACCTGTGATGTGTATGGAAGGATGGGATTAGTGGGCTGTTGTGTTACAAAAGGTCCTAAGCTCTTCTGACTCTACACTGGGTACCTCTTATCTTCATGGAGACAAGTTCAGGTTTTAAAAAGACACACTGTTGGGAGGGACAGGCACACCATTGGAACCGATCTCCGGAAGGGAAAATTGCCATGAGCTCATTTCGAGAGGATGCATCATTGGCTAAAGCCAGCGTTCTGGAGGGGTGACCTACCCTAAACTCCATGGGTGAATGGCCTCTATAATGTCGTGTGTGTTGGGGGTGAGGGTGCTTAAACTGCAGCAGGCTTTTCATTCTGTGTGGCCCACCTAAGCAATTGTGACACACACACGGGAAAGTGCTAGCTACAGCCTCACAGTGCATTCATTAGAAACTGAGCTGTTGTCATTCCTTCCTCTTTGATTGTTTTTATTTGAGTATATATACCTATTTTTGAATGCTGCCAATCACCCTTTATTAGGCTATTCGTACTAGACTTGGGTGTTTGGGGTCCAGCCGAGTAGAGTACATACAAGTTTTTGGAAACAGTGAATTCCCCCATCCCTGTCTCCTTGGGTGAAACTGGAAATATGCAGGCCTTCGAGGATCCGTTTACAGAAGCTGATGACTCTGTTAACATATAGCCACCTTAAGTATGTTGGAAGCCCGGGCCAGTTAGGCCACCGAGAAATGTTTTTAGGTTTAGAAGAAAACTCAGCCCCCAACGTAGATAATGTGACATGTTCTATTTTTAATAAGTGTATTTTCCTGTTGCAGCTTAGAGGTGTTGGTTTATCATTGTGATCCTTGACAAAGGGGTTCTGCTCAGAATCTCAGCTCCCTGGTGGGTTGGAGTTACACAAAAACATCTGCGCTGAAGCAAAGGGGATTCATCCTGTCCTAGACTGTGTTCGCTAGGAGATTTCCCATAACCATCTGCTGCTGAAGAGCCCCTGTCAGTCTCTAGTCCCCAGTTAGAGGTGGGCCTGTGGTCCTCGCTGCTGGCTAGGGAAAACCCGCCAGTTATTAAAAAAAGAGGAGTCTTGTCTGTCAACAAAGAAGCAAGTCTGTGACCAGCAAATGGGCCGTATCCAGTGTTCACATATTTCTTTGAGCTTCTCCTATAGCACGTACTCACTCTTGCTAAGCATTATGGGTACTCAGGGAGTAAATAGCGCCAAAGATTGGCCTTGAGTGGGGAAAAAACAACATGATGAGAATTCTGATTATGGTAGAAAATCCTTTTCCGCTTATAATTCATGAGAAATTTACTCCAGAAGAAAATTGACCTGTGAGGGTCCCCCCCCCTCCATTTCTACTGTCCTTTCTTTTCATTTTCTGCTTCCCACAGACAACCAGTTATTAAATGGAGGCTACATATGCGCATCGGTGACCCAAGTTGCTAGGGTTACATCGAGTGCTTCAGCCTGGAGCCGCCGAGGGAGGTGTGGGGTGTCTCCATAGCCTTTGACTTTTCAACTTCAGTCATAAGCCGGTTTGGTCAAGTTGTGGTTCACGCTGTGAACGTTCGGTAGGCGTTCGGTAAACAGCTGCTGTGCAGAAACAACTCGAGCCTATTATCATCTCTCCGAAGCTGCCCAGATACATACATGCGGAGGCCGATTCAGCGAGTGAAAGCAGGTAGAGAGTTTGCAAGTGTAGGGTCCTAGGTTTGTGAAGGAAGATGATGCTTGGCCAGACATGGTCTGTGACTTGAAATAGATGAAAGACTTTCCCATCTGCCCTCCCAAATCGCCCTAGAATGTTTTGTTCATATACCTTACTTCTGCCCTTTTCTCTGAATTTGGAAGAGTCCTTTTTGTGTGTGGGGGGCTGTGTGCCCCCTCCAGAAAGTAGTGGGTCATTTTTTCCATTCTATACACACCTGACTAGCCCCTCTCCCTCGTCTCTGTGGACATTAAAATAAACAGAATTCTGCAACCTAAATTTTGCTCTTGCTAAATAAGTGAACGCAGTAGTTATTAGTTGAATTCAAACAGCTTTCAGATAGAAACATTATTCTATTATGGCATAAACACAGCAGAAAAAAAGTCAGACGCCCTAGCACAGCACATGTTTCATTGGGAACTTGACAAATATGTTGGCCTCAAAGTAAACAAGCGATATTCTTTCCAACTCGCTGAAACACGTTAACTCTTTCAGGCCACTTGCTGCTAAGCACCCAGTACCCTGCTGGCTTGAGTCCATGGCTTTGAAAACTATCAGTTTCCTGCCAAGGACTGGCTCAGAGACTGAAAAAGGCAAAAAAATGTAGACTCCATGCTGCATTTCATAGGCAAGTATTTATTTAGCACCTATTCTATAGCCAAAGATAGTGCTGAGGACTGGAAATCTGCAGAGAGGTAGAAAACAGGGTAGCCCCTGCTTTCAGGAGCTTTGAAGCTGTTGAGAAGATTGAACACACGTGCACACACACACGCGCACACACACACACACACACACAGCAAGGACAGGGAAATAATAGTTCATGACAGTGGATGCCTAAGAACCATCGTGAAGGGTGCGGACCACACAGTTGCTTTAGAGCAGTTTAGGGAAAGGAGGTCATCGCTCCGGTCACAGAGCCAGGGAAGGAGCTCTGGCAAAATGGAGCATGAACCAGACTAAGGAGAACTGGGAGAACTGGGAGAATAGTGTAAACATGCAGGAAAGGGAATCATAGGATCACCCAACTAAGGCAAGTAGTTATCCGAGGCCTCTTAACTTGCCAAATGGTGGGGGGAGGGCAAAGAATAAGGCAGGCATTGTCTGGGCTGTCAGGGGCTTATCCTTCGCTATGAAGACAATTATTTTAATTATATTTTACTGGATGAGTTGTTACAAATATGCAAAGTGCTATAAGTAAGTTGACAACCCACTTAGAAACTGCTGAAATAAAAGAGGCGATCAGATTGAAGGAATCTGCGAATGTCGCCTTCCCTGGATCCTGTGGCAAGATCCAAGAACTAGAAGGTCAAGAACCAGGATTACTTGTTCCATCATCTTGGGTCAAATAGATACTCATCACTGCTTCTTTTTTTTTTTTTTTAAGATTTTATGTTTAAATAATCTCCAAACCCAATGTGGGGCTCAAACTCACAACCCCAAGATCGAGAGTCACGCACTCTGTCAACTGAGCCAGCCAGATGCCCCATAGACACTCATCACTGCTTCTAAAAGCACTTTAAGTTTCTCTCTTCTCCCCTCTTCCCCACACTACACACACACACACACACACACACACGCACACACACACACACAGATTTGTTTTGTTTTTTGTGTTTCTGCTTTTACACGCTTATGGCCATATCAGTTTCAACTCTAAATCCCCTTACTAGTTTAAGGATCCAGCAGAGCTTGGCTAGAGGTCCTGTATCCCAATATCAAGGCAACCTCACTTGGATCAGCTGTCCCAGTCGGCTCTGCCTGGTGGGGCAAGTCCTATGGTCTTGAGCAGAGAACAAGATAAATTGTTGCATTTCGAGTACAGACCGTCACAGCTGGGGAAGAGAGAGAGCCGAAGCCCAAGCAGAGGCTTAATATCTGACCAGAACATAGGCTGTTTGATAAACAGTGAGGAGACCGCTGTCCCTGAAAACCAGGCTCACCGTGGTGGGAAACGGTGAGAAGGTGGCCTGGAAAGAGGCAGAGTGGACCGGTGTTTTACGAGATCATTTTAATGCACAAGAGGGAAGTCTTCGTGTCTCATTGCTATTGAAGCGTATTTTGACTGCCTGACGGACAGACAGAGAAACTGGAGAGAAGTCACCACCCTGGACGGGGGAGTGGTGGGCCGGGAGGGAGCATCTTCTGAGACTACTTCCCAGCAAACGGATCTTCGATGCGAGGCTCCTGCACATACCTCTCCGAGAGGAACTTTGGTGATTTTTCTCTCTCCATGGGAGGTGTGCTCTACACTGATGTGATACACACAAGCCGTTTTTCTTGGTGACCCTCCCCCCCTTTCCCAGATCAGGTCAATTTTTGCTATTATGCCTTTGGCCTGTCTTAGAATATTTAAATTATTTATTTAATTTAAAAATTTATAAATTCTACACTTATAAAATTTTAACATAGAAACTAGAATGTTTGCTCATTATGGGAGGTTCAAAAAAGTACACAAAGCACCTGTAACTCGAAACACCCGGAGAAGATCAAGGTGGCATTTTGTACTATTGCTTTCCAGTGTTTTATACATGTTGTATATTATTTAAAATAAAATTATAGCAATGTAGTACATACAAGTTTTTACCCACTTTTTTTTTGTTAGTAGTATATGATGAGCTTTTGCCCATATCAGTACATATTCCACATTCCTGGCGGTTATAGAGGGGCACAGAAATATATTTAAATATTTACTTATTTGGAAGAATTTAATTGTCAGCCTACCCCCTCCCAGGTATCAGTGCAGATAAATATCTTTGTGTGTACACTTTTGACAACGTCTCTGTTTCCTTAGTCCAGCTTTCAAGAGTGGAATTTACTAGGGGGAAGGAAGTGAAATGGTCTTATTACAGGGGTCCAGATTGCTTGCTAGAAGGAGTGTACCAACTCAGACTTCCGCCAGCAGCTCATGGGAAAGGCTGACCTACCCCGTTCCTTCTGGCGCTGAGCAATAGCGTGGCTTGGAAGGTGTATCAGCTGGGTACGTACTGTGACACTAACTTCTTTAATGGTGTTCAACACATATTGGGCACAATATGCACGTTTGATGAATAAACCACAGTCAAAAGGGAAGGCGGTGAGATCTATTAGGATGACGGGATTTGCTCCAGGTGTGGGGGGAAGCCAGGGAGAGACGGGTCTGAGCAGTGAAGGGCTAGTGAGCAATGGTTCCGTTAAATGCATTGGAACTTAATACAAATAAAAGAAGGGCAGGGAGAGAAACTCGTTAAAGATACAGTGTGCTCTGCTCCACGCAGCAAATCACAGTCGACTGTGAATTGTTTCGGTGTGAATATCAGTACATGGATCCCATGATCCCAGTTGGATAGGTCCGAGCATCCTCGGGGCCTGGGACAAAGTGAGATTGGATAGGCTCCGGGAGGTCAGTTGTAATAATAAAAGTCAGAGGGGTGCCTGGGTGGCTTACCGACTTTTGCTTAGGTCATGATCTCGCGGTTCGTGGGTTCGAGCCCCGCGTCGCGCTCAGTGCTGACTACCAGCTCAGAGCCTGGAGCCTGTTTCAGAGTCTGTGTCTCCCTCTCTCTCTGACCCTCCCCTGCTCACGCTGTCTCTCTCTCTCTCTTTCTCCTAGAAATAAATAAAAATATTTTTAAAAAAATAATAAGTCAGAGTTTGATCTTCATCCTTTTATTCATTCATCCATTTAACAATAATTTCAAATCGGTACTATTTTCATAGTGCTGATGCCTCCTATCAACAGAGCCCTGGGGCTCCCCTGTTCTGGTAGTTTGTTCAAATGCATCAGGTAAGGAAAGCCATCACAGGCTTTGCTCTCTGGGCCTGAAGGAATCATCTTGGCTTTCTAAGAGGCTGACTGAACAAGACTTATTCACTCTTCTCTGGCCAGAGAGGCCCTCTTACTGCTCTTCAGAAATGCTAGGTGTGTTCCTACCTGAGGGCCTTTGCACTGGGCCCTTGTTCCTTCAATGGAATGGGCTTTTCTCAGATACCCACTAGACCGGGTCCTTCATCTCATTCAAGTCTTTGCTCACCTCCGACAAGGTCAGCGAGGCCTGCACGGACCACCTGGTTGAAAACCACGCTCTATTTGAAGCCCTCAGCTCTGAGAGTCCTGCTCCCCACCCCTCCCCCCCATATTGCTCAGATTTTCCTTTTTTCATCAAATTGTACTATTTATTATACTGAACAATTTACTGATTTATTATACTGATTGCTTATTGTCTCTTTTCTCCAGCATCTTCGTGAAAGCAAGGATCTTTGTCTGGTTTGGTCACGTTGTACCTCTGGAGTCTAAGCAGTGTCTCAAACTTAGTAGGGGATCATTACATATTTGTGGGATGAATAACTGGTCATGTGATTGGTAGGCGACATTGAGAGGAATTTGGAAGAGCAAGGGAGAAAATTCTCTATCCCCTTGGCTGTGGCCTCCAGATCAAAGTCTGATGGAACACCCACCTCTATTTCTTGGGAGAGGGGTGGGAAGGTCAAGAGGAGAGATGGGATAAAACTGGGGAGGATTTGGGGTTCTTGTGTTCTGGACAGCTTTGTCATGGTCACGGTAAGTTAGGCCGGCATTTCGGTGCCCTTTAAGTGAAGGGCCTCATCCAAATGTGGAGATCAGATTTCCGGAGCTGTTGCTACCACTTTTACTACCACCTGAACCTTCCCTTGACTCCTTCCCCCTCTGATCAGTGGTCTCAGCAGCAAACAGATGCTCACTTCCACTTCGCATAGGCACGACACGTCCCATAGCCCAAGTCTGCCCTGACTCCCACACCAGGACGTGAGAAGAGTGTAAGAAAAAGATTGACGAGGGGTAGACTCTTTGCGAAGTGGTGCAGAAGCTTCTGTAAGGGGAATGTGGGGGGCTTCCTGAGCGAGCTTTGAATTCTTCAGTGAACCTTCGGGCTGTTACTCACCCCTTTTGGGGTGTGGGTAATGGGATGCAGACAGAGCCACAGCTGGTTTGTGCTGAGTCATACACTTGTATTTGTACTTCGCCTTGCATGGAGGAATCCAAGGTTGCTTTACAATGACTTGGTTAAAATTAGCACTGTCAGAGAGCTCCTTAAAGAGTCTTGCGAAAAGTCTTCCCAAATAAATCAACATGGGCTTTAGTCATCCCCCTGGCTTCTGACTTCAACTGGAAATGCTTTTAAAGTGAAGGTGATCTCCCATCCAAGTACTAAACTGGGTGTTATGTGGAAACTAATTTGACAATAAACTATTTGTAAATAAACAAACAAACAAACAAATAAATAAATAAATACATAAAGTGAAGGTGAGCCGGTACGATTTTTGTGGCTGGCAGCCTTGTGAGTACAGGCTGTGGTCAGGCAGAGGGGGAAGGTGGAAGGGGTCAGAGAGAGGGTCAAATGCTGGCTTGGTCGCTAATGTCCCTGATAATATTCATGTGTCTCATAAGTAAAAATAACGAGGCTTAAGAACACCTGCCTTGCTGAGAGGCACCGGATGTGCCCGAAACAAGTGGGAACAGAAATGCCCATGGTAACTGCTTTCCACAGAGCCTTCAAACAACCATGTCCCAAACCAGGCTCATCACTTCCTGCCCTACTGTCCTTACTGAGAGCTGCTATCCCTTGGGTTTCCTGCAGCTCCCAGGATGCACCATTCTCTCCGACACCAAGATGGTTCATCGCCTCCTTCCTGTCACCACCGCCAGTGCCTCATCACTTTGTGCCATAGAATGGTTTCCCAAAGTTTGTCCTCGGCTACCGCCTCCCTCAACCACTTGGAAGTTTACCTACTAGCCTGGTCCATAGCCCTTGGTTAGGATGTTTCTTCTGGTTTCCATCCTACTCTGCTTGTTGGGTATTTATTTGAGTTATTTGGGAACAGTGTGCTATGTGCCTTTCAAGGACAGAGACTTGATAGTTACATTCTGCTTCCCAGTCTTTTGACCCAGCCTGGCACAGAGCTGATGCTCTGTAAAGACCGGCTAGAGGTAACATTTTGGGAAGCTGTGACCAATGTGTCCCGAGGGTGTGTTCAGTATCCCTGTCGCTATCCAAAATGATCATACCCATTTCTTTATCTCCTCGCTGCTTGCGTTGTTTGTTTTACCCCTGTGTGACGTCAGATAGGAGAAGATGCCCATATCATTCCCCACGTCATGCCTCTAAGAGAACAGGGGCCAAATGTTTCTTATTCATTGCTAGGTCCTCGGCAGAGAGCCTAGTGCTTTTGGTGACCATCTTTTCCAAATGTGAAAAAAATCCCTCCTGCAAATGAAGTCAACACCGAGGAGAGAAAAGCTGAGATATGGAGAAGAGAGGGAGAGAGCCTTTGACATTCCTCAAACCCTCAGATCCTGTCGTGCCTGAAGCCACCTCGAATATCCTGCTTAGATGTCCCTTTTGTGAAGCACTCAATTCCCATTGTTACTAAAGCTAATTTGAGTGATGTCTCTGCCATTTGCAGTCAAAAGCAGACTGACTAATACACCCTCTCTCTACCTCATAAAGCTTTGGGAAAATCAAAAGGAACTTTTCATCAGCAGAAGGTTATACATTCCGGTATTAAAGTTTTGACATGGTTATCTTTTTTTTTGCCTTGATCAGTTTAGGAATGCAGAGATACCGAGGCCCCTGGAGACAGGATGTCTCGGTAATGGGCTAAGGAGCACCTGAGGTGGTGGGAAGGTTTGCTACTTTAGATACGAGAAGTGACATTTGAGCTGACATCTGAGTGATGAAGAGCAGCCAGACATGTGTTTATGTAGAGGAAGCACATTCCAGGTAGAGGAGACAGCAAGTACAAAGGCCCAGAGACCAGAAAGGGCTCGGTGTTGGTTTGAGAACGCTGTAGAAGGACCCTGTGGCTCAAGCTTTGTGAAAGGGAAGATGGGTGGGAATGGAGAAGGAGCCAAGGGTCTCACGCAGTCATTCACTAACATCAGCGGGTGGCTTGCCTGGCTGGCACTGTGTCGCCCCATGTAGCTGTACAAGATGGTTTCTGCAAGGTTGTAGGAGCAAATCAATTGCTGTCCTACCAACCTAAAAAAGTCAGTGAATCATCCTTCTGTTTTGATCATATAGTTAAATATATTCTGTTTGATCCTTTAGTAAGTTAGCAGAGCTGGGAATAAATGACTCAGGTTTGAGAAATAAATTAACCTCTCACATTCACTAGGGCTTAATTTCGTGATTGCCTCTTCATGGCCCTAGATGGGCCGGGAGTACCTCTCCCCCCTTGCCCCATCTCAGTGTGAGCACCTTACCTTCAGAATTTTGCTTGGTTTCCAAAGGGCAGGACCATAAAATATGAACTCATAACATTAATAAATTTGTATCATGAAGCTCATCATACTTCAAACATGCTGCTGATTTAATAGAACGTGAATATAATAAAAGTGTATTTTTCGTTTTAAGTCCTAGGACATTATGCTTGCAAAATACCTGGAAATCATGTTTATTCTCTGCTATGGAAACCATCCCTAAATCATTAATGTGCACATGTCCTGAATAAGGAGACCGCCATTTGAGAAGTTTTGGTGCGCTTTAACTCACCTCATTTCGACAAACACATATGAGGTGTTTGGTGTGGGTTTGCAGTCTGGACAGAAGGCTGTTCCCGTTATGGAGAATGATTGGATGTGGGGAGGGGGGGCGGAGAAATGAAGCGGGGAGTCCTATTAAGAAACATTCCTAGGGCGCCTGGGTGGCTTAGTCGGTTAAGCGTCCGACTTTCGCTTAGGTCATGATCTCGTGGTCGTGGGTTCGAGCCGCGTCGGGCTCTGTGCTGAGTGCCAGCTCAGAGCCTGGAGCCTGTTTCAGTCTGTGTCTCCCTCTCTCTCTGACCCTCCTGCTCACGCTGTCTCTCTCTCTCTCTCCTAGAAATAAATAAAACATTAAAAAAAAATTAAAAAAAAAAACAAAAAAAGGAAACATTCCTAGTCTTCTGGGGAGGAGAAACTATTTGCATGAGCTACAAAAGTGACAGTGGAGATGGGTAGTGGGCAGATAGGGATATTTAGGGGCTCTCCTGTCAGGGCTTGGTGACGGATTCGATGCGGAGAGATAGACAGTTGCTAAAGCCACAGAAATGGATGAGCTCATTCCATAAGGAAATAAAGAGAGAGAAGAGAATTCCCACAGATTGAGGCTTCCAGAGTTCTGTGCCGGCCAACCGCCAGGAACCCACCATGACTTTCCCCATGAGGTGCTTACAACCATTGGGTTGCTGAAGATACAGTTAGAAATCTCTAGCTTAACATTTAAGTATTCTTGGAAATGGGAAGTGATTTCCCAGAGGTTTATTGGGAGGCATAGCCAGCAGCAAAGTCAGCTGTTGACACCTTGACCTGAGGAACAGTAATGCAAGGATTTTGTATCTTTTTTTTTAATTCCATGAGAGAGACCTGATTGGCCAACTTCTCTGGTTATTTTATGCATATAAATTTTATCTCCCCAATGAATTTTCAGTTCTTTTGAATTCTGGGTTCTACCTCATAATTCTTGGGTTTCCCCGCAGTCCTTGCATACTGTGGAATGAGTATGGCAACATTCACTTCTCTCTTGTGGGGAAAACGACATCCCAGCGAGTAGAATTGTAAGGTTAGATGGGAAGATCTTTGAAACACCATCACATCTGTTCACATGCCTATGTGCAGTATTGCAATCAAGCTATCCCATAAATATTGAATTTCTTCTTTTAAATCACAAGGTGTGTTTCTTAGGCTGAGGCAAGAAAAAGTCATGTGGAGAAACCATAGCCTCAAGGGCTCTTTATAGCTAGACGTCAGAAGTATCAAGGGAAGTAGTAATAATAGAGACAAGAAGGAATAATTTTAAGACTTACCTTAAGGAACTTGGCAATAGCATTTCTTATAATACATATTCCATCAACATTGTCACCAAAGAGGCAGGGCAACTTTAGAGTTAGAATTAATACCGTAAAATGAAATCATACATTTCCAAAGACCTTGGCCAGTATCCATAGCTTCACCACCTGAGTTCACAGTACAATGAAGCCTTTATGCACTTTGGAGTTCATATTACACAAGTTCTGGGTGGTAGCGATGATGAGAGGGGGAATGTTCTAAACCAACTCATTCCTTGTGACGTATCGATTCCCTTTAGGAACTTCTGAGACAGGATATTGTGGTCAATAGGGTTTGCTTTTGACAGAAGTCCTACTTAATGGTTGGGTAGATTGACATTAGCTAAGTCTTCAATGTTTACTATATACCTGGCACCGTGCTGTATGATCTGTGTACATGCTTTCATTTGGTCCTTCAAATAACCCTATGAAGTAGGTTTTATCATTTGGACATCTGTAGATAACTGGGACTCAGAGAGGTCATTTGTCTGAGGGCATGCAAGAAAAAAGTGGCAGAGCCAGTTTTCAAATCCAGGGCTAAGAGTTAGGCTGGAGCACCTGGCTGCCTTCGTTGGTGGAGCACGGGGCTCTTGATCTCAGGGTTGTGGGTTCGAGCCCCATGTTGGGAGTAGAGATTATTTACAAATAAAATCTTTCTTTTCTTTTCTTTTCTTTTCTTTTCTTTTCTTTCTTTCTTTCTTTTTTTTTTTTTTTTTTTAATGAGCTAGGCTATACTGCTTACAGGATATATTAACTACATTAAAATCAGTGTCAGTTCTTTTGTCCCTAGATGGTTAGGGATACCTCTGAGTTCATGGTGCCTTGGCACTCACTGTTGAAACCTCCGTCTATGGATATGAGAGAGTGAGCATAGGGGAGACCAAGAGAGCTAGGAGCATGCTCACAATGTACCTTGTGGCCTACCTTTCTCTATGGTTAAAACACTGGGCAGCACAGGTCATGATCTCACAGTTTGTGGGTTTGAGCTCTGTGCTGACCACTAGTTCAGAGCCTGTCTTCAGATTCTGTCTCCCTCTCTCTCTGACCCTCCCCTGATCATGCTGTCTGTCTCTCTCTCTCAAAAATAAAGCATTTAAAAAACAAAACGTTGAGCAGCAGTCAGACAATTCTGTGGCAGAGCTGATAGCTCACCGGTTATCCTCATTTACCATTTTTTCATGGCTACAGTATCTTCTGGGATTATCTAACGGACAGTATGTTTAGATGTTGCTAAAATAGAGAAAAGCACCAAAGGTAGGCTTGTCCATGTAAGAAAACCTCCATGCGTTCAATTGAATAATCTTTGGTTTACTTTGGGGGACATATCAAATTAATTTTAGCTGAGGCCATATATATAAAAGGAACCTTATCTTCATCATTATCATCATTTCATACGAGCCGTTAATCACATTCATAGTCTATTGCCGGGCTCGTTCTGTCCGTTCTTTTAATTCATCTTACAAAAAGGAATCTCTTGAAGCACAGATTAGTATGCTGGCTTTTAAAAAGAGGAAACTGCTATTCTGAGAGATTAAGTACTTTTATCATGGTCACACAGCTAGTAAGTGACAGATCTGTGATTTGAAATTAGATATGTTAGGGATGCCTGGGTGGCTCAGTCGGTTAAGCGCCCGACTTCAGCTCAGGCCATGATCTCACGGTCTGTGAGTTCAAGCCCCATGTCAGGCTCACAGAGCCTTGAGCCTGCTTCAGATTCTGTGTGTGTGTCTCTCTGCCCTTTCCCTACTTGCACTCTGCTCCTCTCTCTCTCTCTCTCTCTCTCTCTCTAAAAAAAATAAAAATAAGCATTAGATATGCTTTGTCACTGTACACAGGACTTCCTTGGGTTACCATCTGTGACTCCACGTACACCTTCCTCATTCCCCCTAATCTCTGGCCACAAACCTATTCTCTCTTTAACCTGTGTTTTTTTCTGTTACTGTTATTGTTTATTATGATCACAAAGAAATTCAAACATACAGTATTGGTACAGAAAATAATATTATCTGCTCTTACATGCCAGGCGCCCCTTAAATGTTTTATTTTTATTTATTTTTTAAAATTTTTTTAAGGTTTTGCTTATTTCTAGGAGAGAGAGAGAGACCGTGTGAGCAGGGGAGGGTCAGAGAGAGAGGGAGACACAGACTGAAACAGGCTCCAGGCTCTGAGCTGGCAGTCAGCACAGAGCCCGACGCGGGGCTCGAACCCACCAACCGCGAGATCATGACCCAAGCGAAAGTCGGACGCTTAACCGACTAAGCCACCCAGGCACCCCTTAAATGTTTTATTTTTAAATAATTATAGATTCATAAGAGGTTTTAAAGAAATAATTCAGGGAAGTCATGTGCAATATCAAAATCATTGGTACATTCCTTAGAGCTTATTCAGATTTCACTGCTTTTACGTTCATTCGTGTGTGTGTGTGTGTGTGTGTGTGTGTAGTTCTATGTAATTTCATCTTCTGTGTTGTGTAACCCCTACCACACTTCACATCGCTGCACACAAGGCTTTCCTGTGTTGCTCCTTAATAGACATGCCCGTCTCCTCCATCCCCTCTCCATCTCCCCCATCTCTGGCAACTAACCAGTCCTCCACAACTGTAATTATGTTACTTTACAAACATTACGTAAAAGGAATCATGCAGTATGTAACCTTTTGAGTTTGGCTTTTTTTACTCAGCACAGTTTTGAGGTTGATCCAAACTGTGGCACGTAGCATGCAATGGAGTACATCCCGTTTTAGTGCTTATCCATGGAAGGACATTTGGATGATTTGCAGTTTTTGAAAATAAGTCTTCACTTCTCTGGAATAAATGCCTGAGAGTGCAATTGCTAGGTTGTATGGTCCAGTGCATTTTCAGTTTTGAAAGGCACTGCCAAACTATTTTCTGGAGTGGCTATACTTTCTCCCTCTTGTTAGTTTGCATCTTCAAGATTATATTGGAAGTGGAACATCTTTTTGTATGTTCCTTGGCCACTAGGGCTTTCTTCTCCTTGAAATTCCTATTCATATCATTTGCCCCCTTTTTTCTGATGAGCTTTTTGGCCCTTTTCCTACTGACTTATTGCAATTCTTTATTTATTGTGAATAGTAATCCCCCCCCCTTTTTTTTTGGTTAAATGTATTACAAATGCTTTCCAGTCCGTGACCTGTAGAGTTAATTTGTTCACGATGTCTTTTTTAGGTACACATTTACCATTTTAATATAGTCATATTTATCATTCTTTACCTTTTATGGGTTATGGTTTTTGTGGTCTTGAATAAGAAATCCTTTTGCATTTTATTTATAGGTAAGCCCCTTAGAGTCTCAAACAGTCTCTTGGCTCTTAATTTATACACAGTATTAACACCCCTGCTGAACTGATTTTGAAGCACCTCCCACGTTAGAAGCAGTACATTGCAAAGGATATGGGAAGTCCTATCAACAGATACTCTGATGGCAGCAAATAATAATTTCCAGCCCACCTCATTTGTACTGTCAACCAGTCATTCACTTTTATTCATCCTTCGGGACTTAAGTTAAACAGCTACTCCTCTGGGAAGACTCCCTTTGACACTTCTCTTGTTCTGAGCTCTTCTTTTATGTCCCCATGTCACCCTGTGCTACCTTCATTATAGCATTTCTCATACTGCCGTGTAACCACACATTGACTCACCTCTATCCCCCATGTGGCTTTGGCCCCACGTGAGAAGAGACTATGCCTGTCTGTCTAACAGATGTACCCCTCAGTACAGTGCCTCATCCCATGGTAAGTGATCAGTGACCTTTACTGAATGTTGGAATGAGGCAGATTTAAAATACCCAAGCATCAGACTTCACAAAGCGTAGGGGCTTGATTACTTCATGCAGAGGCATTTGTTTATGATCTAGGCCTCTGTTTCTCCTAGGAGAAGCAGGCTGGCCGGACCTCTGTGGGCTGAGATGCTTCAGGGAGGGAACAGGGTCTGGGGGTCATAGGCTGTGGTGGTGGCGGGGTTCGTGCTCAAGGCACTGGGGGGGGGCCTTGGTAACAAATGGGCTTGGTTAAGTGAGCCCATGAAGGAAAGCCAGAGAGAACATGTATGAGCAACAAGCTTCAGTGCCAAGAGCTACATGAAAATACTTTTGAAGAACAAACATACGGGGTCTCTTCAGTATCTTTTGTGCTCTATTTAATGAGACAGAGCAGCATATCCGTTGTTTTGGAAAGGTTTTGCTCCAAGATGTTTAAACTATCTGGTAGTATGGTTCCCTCCCCCCATCAGATACGTACACAGACACACAGACACATGTTCTGTCCAAGGAAGATGGGTCAGACCTTATAAAATTCCCAGCAGCTCCTTATTTCAGATGATGTGATCACGTGCTTTCCTTTTGGGCTCATTGCGACCCATGAAAATTGTTCTGCTGCCGAGTGAAGAGAAAAGAGGGCTTCTTTTGGTACCTCCTGCTGCTCTGGGGCTCCAACTGCCATTGTGAAGTGAGAAGAGTCTTTCTAATTAGAGAAGCTGAAAGCCCGATCTTCGATCATGGCGACCTGTTGCTGATGAAACACACACTCCCGAACACTGCCGGGAGCAAAATATGCCCATAGCAAGGCAGCTTAAAAGTAAAAACAGGGAAATAAAGCGCAAAATTCACGAAAGCAGGACATATCGAACACAATTTCAGAATCTATACTGAACTGGAAGCAGTTGTCCAGACGTGAACTAGCATTGAAAATTTGTGGTAAATTACAGGAAAGTAAATTCCCTTCAACAGGACTTGCTGCTCAAAAGCAGGGCGAAGGGAGCTGAAGGCTCAAAGCTAAGCGTGAATTTATTTGTTTGTTTCTAATGTTTCTTTAAATTTTATTTTAGAGAGAGAAAGAGAGCGTGAGCAGGGGAAAGGGGCAGAGGGAGAAAGAGAGAGAGACTCTCAAGCAGAACTCAATCCCACGACCCTGGGATCATGACCTGAGCTGAAACCAAGTTAGACGCTCAAGTGACTGAGCTACCCAGGTGCCCCTAAATATGCATTTATTTTAGCGTTAGGCCCCTTGGTTATTTGGTATAATGATGTTCCTTTTCCCCCTTTATTTCACTTCATTCTTGCATAATTAGCTACTACAGTCAGGGCCAGCTTTGAAAAAAATCTTTTACATTTTGTACATCTTCCTCTTCTGCCCTTCCTTTTTCTCTGCTTCACTCTTACTCCCCCGTACCCCCCTTTTTTTTTTGTAATTTAGGAACTATCTAATTTAGTAAAAGAGCTTTGGTCCAGAAGCTAGAACATTTGGGTTGTAGTCTGCCCCTAAACTCTCTATACGAACTTGGGCAAATTCCTTCTCCTGTGTAGAAATCAGGATTGCCATGTGTACAGAGAGAGGATCGGACAACTTGATCTCCAAGGCTCCCTCTGCTTCCGCTCCTATTGACCTCATTGAAATATGATCACTGCTCAATTGGGTATTGATGTGATGCCTGAACAAGCAGTAATATCGTTCTCCTAACTGAAACCGCTTTTGGAAAGCAGTCAATTTGTCAAAAATGAGTTAATGTGTTCTGCCTGCTTTATATTAATATTTCTATTAGTGATCTCTTTGTCCCCATCAGAAATAGGAATTTCGAATCAATGCCCGTCCTTCTCTGACTCATTGCTGCCCCCTTCTGATGGTGCTCTGTTAGGATGTTGACCCTTTCTCTGCCGTGTAGGCCAAGCACCCCTGCAAACGTCCTTCCATCATGAAGCCTGTTTTGGGGGGATCTCAAGTCAGAGGTTTCAAAAAATACATTTACTTCACTTGCCACCTGTAGTCACTTGGTGAAAGATGCCAGGAGTCTATGTTGAGAAGCATTGTGGGGGCTGTTTGGCCACTACAGACTTAGAATTGTCACAGTGGCAGATGTGTTAGGAATTTGCCATCCCAGATTGGGCGTGCGGTTTCCGAGTCCGCTCTTGCCATCTGACAATCGGCTCACGGGGGATTATGGAGCCAATGCTGCTGTACGATCACCAGGCGTCCCCAAACTCCGGAGGCACCTCTATGCAACCCCTGCATGGACCAAGTGAGGAAAATGACACAAACATCATAGAGCTACTGGCTGTTCATATTTTGCAGCCTCTTAGGATTTAAGACAGAACTGAATTTACAGAAGTATTTGCTGTGAAATGGGTAAGAAATGGGTCAGTGAGGGTGCTCGAGCCAGAAGGAAACTGGAGAGACCAAAAGAGTTCACCATGTAAGTGTATGCATCATTTGTACTATGCATACTATATGCTAGGCATTTGGAAAGGCACTTTACTTTAGAGCGAATCCTCATGACAGTCTTCTGATCGAAGTACATGAGTTTTAAGTAGTTTCCCAAAGTTCACACAGCGAGTAATGAATATCGTTGCCTCTCTCAGAGTGTGCAGAAATTGATGACAGTGATGAAGAGAAGCCCATGAACTCATCAACTTGAATCCTGGGGATTTGGGATTCCTCACCTGTAGGTCTTTTCTGACAGTGGAAGAGATGACAAACCACAGACTCACACTCAGGCTTTAGTGGATCAATAAATAATACCCCTTCAGTCTCCATCCAAGTTCTGAACAAAATGAGAAACAGTAGTGAGGCAGATGGAGATGAACATATCACCTTGATTTCTGATAAAACTATTTAGAGATCATGGCCTAGGTCCCTGGCCAAGCAGACCAGAATACATGTTCCTTCAAACAAGCAGATTCCAAGAGAAGGGAGGGAGCTGAGCTGAAGGTACCCAGCTCCTTCTTCCAGACTTATAAAATAGACTAGTTGCTCCATCCCTGGCAAGGGGTGAGTGAGCTAGTGGAAAGAGGCCAGGAGTGTTACACTGCATGCAACCCTTTCAAGTGGAATCCTGAAGGTGGCAGAAGACATTTCCCCTAATGGCTACAGAGTGCACAGTTGAATGGTGCGCGGTCAGTCACAAGAAAGCCTAGCTATCCAGAATGGAGCCAAGAAGTATATAGTCCTTAGTTTGAGAATCTTCTAGAGTGGCCAGTTGGGTAGACTAAGCAAGAAGTCTTAGCATATAACTCCTTATAAATGAATCTGAATAGCAGTTTTAACATGACATCCTTCAATGAGCCTCTCTGGCCAGCTCACAAAGTGCCCCTCCTCGTCATAGACAGTAAAATCCTAGTGCTGCCATGGAAATGCTCTAGGCCTCTCCCCCAGGGCAGAGACAGACCTAGCAAGCCTCATAACTGCTGCTGTTGTGTATGTCAGCTGCACATATGGATAGTCCTTGGAAAGAGAGTTGACATTTACCCATGGGCTAGAAGGCTGCTGTCCACGGTACTGTTCCCAGACCCATTGGCTTTTTTTTTTCTTAAATAGTTTATTGTCAAGTTGGTTTCCATGTAACACCCAGTGCTCATCCCCACAAGTGCCCTCCTCCATGCCCATCACCCCCTTCCCCTCCCCCACCCCCATCAGCACTCAGTTTGTTCTCAGCATTCAAAAGTCCCTCATGGTTTGCCTCCCTCCCTCTACTATTTTCTCCCTTCTTCTCCCCCACGGTCCTCCGTTAAGTTCTCCTAATCCTCCTATATGTGCAAACATATGGTATGTGTCCTTCTCTGCCTGACTTATTTCGCTCAGCATAACACCCTCAAGGTCCATCCATGTTGCTACACATGGCCAATTTCATTCTTTCTCATTGCCATGTAGTATTCCATTGTATAAATATACCACATCTTCTTGATCCATTTGTCCGTTGATGGACACTTAGGCTCTTTCCATGATTTGGCTATTGTTGAGAGTGCTGCTATGAACATTGGGGTCCATGTGCCCCTGTGCATCAGCACTCCTCTATCCCTTGGGTAAATTCCTAGCAGTGCTAATGCTGGGACAACTTAGAAGAAATGGACAAATTCCTAAACACACACTCACTCCCACTGGCTTCTAAGCACACGTGGTCATGTAGTGATGTTGGCAGAGGTCAGAGAGAGGCAGTCATGGGACGGGGGATGATAATGATAAGGATCATAAGTCAGCTTCACCCTGAAGTAGACCCTGAGACAAGATTTAAGCCCAAGTAGTTTATTTGGGAGGTGATTCCAGGAAGCACCATCATTGGGATAAGGAGGTAAGACAGGGAAACAAGGAATATAAGCCCATACCAGAGTACATTATTTGGCAAGTTCTGACTATGGACATCTGGGGTTCAGTAATCCTGGAGATCATAGGAATTGTGCAGAACACGGCTCAGAGTTGAAGAAACTAGAGTGTTTGTTCACCAACTCCTATGTGTTAAGGGCTCCTCCTGGAAACATCAACCTGCTGGAAATTAGTTACTCTCCAGTCGACCCCAAGCCCAGCCTCAGTGAGTTCTTGGGGTCAGAGGGTGCACTCTGGCCGGCAGAAATTGCAGATATGTGAAGTGGAAAGCTGTCCGTGTGTACAGGAAATGCAAGTGCCAAGGGGCTATGGGTGGGGTACACACAGCACAGCATTTGCTATGGGACCTGACCGACCTGACCAGGTGGATTTTCAAAGAGGATTCACCACACCTCTGCTTAGAACAGTTTTCCCACTACTTCCTTTCCTGCGTAAGGAATTCTCATCAGGGCTGTCCCAACCTGAGCATGAGATTTGGTGGGAGGAGGGGGTCCAAATAAGAAAGATTATTTTTTATTTCTTCCTCTTATTTTTCTGTTTGGAAGGCAAGACAGGTCCAGGAGAAGCTCAAAACAGTAGCAAGGTCTTGGCTTTACAAAAGCTTTGGAAACCATTAGTGGGTTTGGAAACTGTCAACATGCCATGAGGCAGATTGGTTTTAAAGAAAAAAGGCAGAAATAAATGTGTCCTGAGCTACGGAGGCCCCAGCCCTGCTGTCCAGGGAGGCTGAGGGGGAATGTGTAGCATGAGGGGCTAGGCTTTCCTCTCTGAGCATGGGGAAAGGAACAGGCAGAGGCCAGGAAGTTGGTCTGGATTGCACTGTGGGGTACTTGGAAAATAATGGCAGGAGGAAGATTCATGGAAAGGAACGGAAGGGTATTTGTATGAAAGGCGGTGGCTGCTCGGGGCTGCGGGGTGGGCAGGAGTGGGTCAAACCATCAGGTCCGGTGCCCGTCTGCCTGGATCTTTTTTTTTTTTTTACATGTAATTATTTGAGAGAGGCAGAGCACAAGTGGAGGAGGGGCAGAGAGAGAGGGAGACACAGAATCCAAAGCAGGCTTCAGGCTCTGAGCTGTTGGCACAGAGCCCGACACGGGGCTCAAACCCACAAACCGTGAGATCATGACCTGAGCCGGAGCCGGATCCTAACCGACTGAGCCATCCAGACGACCCCCCCACCTCCTGCCTGGATCTTGATCCTTGCTTGGCCATTAGGTGCTTGCTGTCCAACAAAGTGGAAGAAGGTGAAGGTGGGCGGCTCTCTCAGGAAGAGCCCTAAGCATAAGATCTCTGAGAGAACTAATGATTGATCTATAATTAGTGAATGAAGTTTGTCAAAACCGCATGTAAACTTTCCATGTTTTTTTTGTATGTTCTTTACTTTTAAGGCCTAGAAAGGGAGGAATTATCTCAGTGGGAGCCTTGCTCTCACTAATGAGGCATTGGCTCACCCAGTTCGAGCACAGACCAAATATTACTAACAGGGTAGCAGTGAGAGCCTTCTCTCAGGGTTGGCCTGGATTTAATCCCAGGTTGGAGGCATGGTGCTCCCATTAAGTTATTTCTTCCTGGAGTCCTATCTTTGCACCAAAATCCAAAAACAAGCTATTGAATTCTTCCAGTCATTAAAGATTCATAAAACTGGTCAAATGATATTATTTTTTAAAAATAAATATCATGCCACTCATTCAGTGAGGTATTGTTTCTCTCTTAGCTTGGTTGTTTTTATATTTATAATTGTAATTCCACCCTATTTATAATTGTAATTCCGAGTAATTTCATTCATTATATTTTCACAAGTCCAACAGTAACCCAGCTATGTAATTGGGGTTTCCAAGGAGTAGAGGCTTTCTCTGCTCAGGTGCAAGAGAAGAAAATCTCTTTAGGGACAAGGTCCCGTCCCTATAAGGGAAAATGATGCTGTCTGGTTACAAATGGGCTTTGAGGTGATGTAATGAAAACAGTGTTTGCGGTTTATTGCGATAGAATCATACCCTGGGTTTGAATGAGTGGTCTTTGCTAACAGCCTGTTTTCTCTTCATGCCAGGGTAAATTAGAGTGAAAAGCACATCCTGAGTAAATGTCAGGGCCAAATACCAGGTGCAACCAGAAGAAGGGTCAGGACACTCTCTTCCACAGTCTTGTGGAGGGCTCTTTAAGGAGTTTTTCCCTGGGTGCAGCCTGACAACTAGCCCCACCTTCCACCCACTGCCATTTTGAATGGGAGCTTCAGGGCGAGGCAGACGGAGCCTGGATGCGACTTCAAAGCTGAGCCTTTGTAGTGCCGTAAACCCATGGGCTTAAACATAGCTGGTGACAGAATCACCTGGAAGCCTATTAAAATGGGCAGTGTTTCCAAGATTTTGATACAGTGGGTGTTGGGTGGGGTCTGGTAGCCTGTGTTCTTCCATAGCTCCTTGGTTTGCCCAATTTTGGTCAATTGGCATCAATCCCTTGCTCTGAGTCAATTAAATGATACTATGTTGATAGACGATGTTTTTCACTCTAATGCAGTCAGGGTTTTCTTCCTTTCCTTTGTATGGACATCTGGCTTGTTGATTAATATGCCTTCAGAGCCCAAGTTTTGGATGTCAGAGTTCTGTTCTCAGATCTGCCTCTAATTTGAAGGGTGACCTTTAACATCTCTGTGGTTGAGTCTTTCCCTGCCTTCGATGTGGATTTAGCTACTCTTGTTTAGCATGCCGAATGCAAAATGAAAACTACTGTGAAAAGTTCAAAATGTAAACTGCCATGGAAACATTATGGTGTCAGTAAAGCATGTACACTCTGCAGATGAAGGGGAAGACATATCAAGGGGATGAAACTATCCATTCATCAACACGGAATAATCAATCTCTCCTTGTCACCTTAAATAAAGTGACTTAAGAGGCATGGCAGATTTGGGGACCAAATTTGCATGAGTTATTATTTTTTCTATCAACGCCAAATATTTTTATAAAACACAGCCTGCTGCTTCTGGGATATACACAGAGACCAGGCTTTAGAGAGCAGGAAGCTGTTTGCTAAGGGACCTGGGTAGGGGGGTGTTAGTCCCTATTATTCTCTTCCCCGGAGAGCAGAAAGAACTGTTCTTCTGGAATCTGTATTTGGACATTTATATATTCCTTTAAGTCATAGAATTGTTCCTGAGTACCTTCTGGGGACAGGGGTCTTCTTCTGGGTGTTTATTATCCTAAGTGTTTCAGGACTTCTAGATGTGAGGAATATGCACTCCACTCTGACAAGTTCACGGTAATTGTTGGGAAGTTTGGAGCAAATGTAAATTATTTAGTTGCTTGTGATGCAGGATATAGTATAGGGCCTGGAGGTTCAGAGTGGTGAGGGGCCCCAGTGTGTTGGGAGAATGAACAAATACTTCATGGCGGGAAACAAGACTTAAGATGGACTGTGAAAAGCATGCAGCATTTGACCAAATGTAGGTATTGGCACTGTAGAAAACACCTAGAACAATGGCCCGGCGGTAGGCATGGGCAAGGCCTATTTGGAATTGTCTTCAAAATCCACTGAAAGATTTTCAGAGTGTCCTGGAAAAAGGGGCAATTTTCCCTTTCCTGGCATAAGTTGGGGGTTCTTTTTACTACTTAGTCATCCAAGGATTTGTCGGCAACCCCAAGGCCTCCCTTGCATAAAAAGGGCGTGGGATGTCAGGGATTTTGTGCACTGTAAGGATCCAGCAATGGGACAAGTTACTGCAAGAAGTCAAGAGGTGTAGGAAAGCCAAGTGACCTGCGTGTCTCATGGTGTCAGCGAAAAAGCCTAGGCTTTGGAATGAAATCAACCCAATCCTGGTTCTGCCACTTACCAGTGTTATCCTAGGCAGATGATTTAATAATTAAATCTAATGTACACAATGTGGCTCATAGAGCTGGTACCTTGTAAATTTCAACAGTGGAACCGCCAGAGACCTGTGTATAGAGGCCAAGTTTCAAAGATGGACGGTAGGTGCTCACTGGGGTTTCCGTGAGGCCACGGTCTGTTTCTCTTGCCGTATGTCTCTTTCACATCTCAGCTCTTTGCTTGGCTTGAGACAGAAGGAAAAGCCACCCCTTCAGAACTGGCAGTGGCTTTCTCATTTTCGGATTCTGTCAGCTGATGCTCCCATTTTGCTATGCTTTGACATTCTGACCCCTGTTTGCACTTTCTAATCTTGCTGGATTTGCCCTATCTCCACGGGAGCCCGACCATGACTCTCCCAAGATGCCGGTTCCCTCCAGGCTAAGCTACCTTAGTGTCTTCTTAAATGTATTCCAGTCCTTGCATATGGCAACTCTTGCCAGCCGGTCTTACTGATGGTGGTGAAAGGTGACGAACCCGGTCATGACTGGGGGCCTTGGGAACTAGCTTGGAGGCAGCCTATGTGCTTATTGACCTTGACCTGGATTCCTCAGCCCTAGCAACTCCTGACAGATGATGCCTCTTAGGCCTTTAAGGTAGGAAGACCTGTGGGTCACAGCATAATCTTCTGTCTATACACTCTGAATAAGACAGTGGCCCAGAATGGCTCCCTTGGGCCAGCCTAGCACTGTTGGCCAGCCTTGAGGTGTCCATGGAGCTTCTGAGCAGATTCTAGACTTCATGATAGACTGAGAAGTTGGTGGTGTAAGAGTATAAACACAATGACTTAACTTCACTGTTTTCAAAAATCATTAGATGAGCACTCTTCCTGCTCACGGATACCCCGATGCCCATACGCAGCCACCAACTACCCATCGACATAGCTAGAGAATAGTTGCTCCGTGCTTTAGGAGGATTTCCTAATTTCATCTTCATAAACATGCTGCAAGATAGGTGTATTATCTTCATTTTATTGCTATAGAAAGTGAAATGCAAAGAGATTATAGGATGTGTCCACTGCATAATGAGTGGGTTATAGAGTTGGTCACACCAGTTGGAAATCCTGCTGTTCTTATACCACACTGTCTCTGCATGCATGTCTCTGCTATAGGCCCTGTGATGGGAATGTCATGTTACCACAAGGCTGGGCAGCAATACTGTTCCACAGGCCACCCATGCTCATCAGAAGCCAGTGTTCATTTAATGCCCTGGATCTTAAAACATGGACGGATTCCACTTTGAATTTTTTTTTAAAGTTTTTAAGGTTTATTTATTTTTGAGAGAGAAAGTGTGTGTGCAAGTAGGGGACAGGCAGGGAGAGATGGAGACACAGAATCCAAAGCAGGCTCCAGGCTCTGAGCTGTCAGCACAGAGCCCGACGCGGGGCTCGAACCCATGAACCGTGAGATCATGACCTGAGCCGAAGTCGGACGCTTCACCGACTGAGCCCCCCAGGCGCCCCTGATTGGTTCTACTTTGGGATTGAAATGAACTGGGACCATAAAACAAAGTCGGGATGCCTCTTACTGGCACGGCATTCAGTCTTACACTTGGGACCTTGCCCTGGGGGGCTTCTCTTATCTTTCCCTCTCTCTGAGCTTAGAAGAATTCTGAACCGGGAGCAGCCCAGAGCACAGCATAATCGCCACCTGCTCTCATTGGGGGTTCTCAGCTTCTTCCACACCCACCCCCGAGCTTCTGGCTCTAGGTGGGAGCGGTGGTGGAGGCTTTTACAGTGCTCATCATTATCTTCATGCCCCAGGGACTAAGGGAAAAGCACAATAACAAACCATTCTTGCTAGAGGATCTGAGTGGAAGAAAACCAGATAGAGACGGCTAGAAGCTCTGTGGCCACTCTCTCCCGCCCCGGCAAACTCAGCTGCCCACAGTTTTGTTTCAGTAATATTCGTAGAGTTGCATTTAGTGTATGTGAGCAGACAGGGATTCAAATGCTGGCACCTAGCTGTGTGCCTCTCCGAGCCCGTTTGATCATTCACGGAAAAGGGGCATAATAATACATATTCCTGTTTAATAGTGTGATTGTAAGGATTAAATGAGATAATTGATGTGCTTTGTTATATCTGTTTCTGATAAACACTGCAAGGCAGGGTTTGAAATAAACAAATTGCTTCAGCTGAAGGCAGATGTTCTCAATAGTCTGTTATTAATCCCACACTTCACGTTCCAGGATCAGGATGACTATGACTCATGAGCAAATGAAGGATAATAGCAACACCTGCTAGCTCTCGGACTGAGTGGTGGAACCCTGTAGAAAGGATTAGCTCCTGCAGCACACGGCAACTCTGGTCAGAGTGACTTGAAGTAGTGGTAATGTCCCAGCTCTTTAAATTGCCTGTATCTACTAATATTACCCCCCGAAAAATGTGTTAGCAACACAGGATGTTAGAATTGAAGTCTCATTCTCTAGCTTCGCGCTCTCCCTTCATAAATGGGAAGCCTCAGGGCCCAAAGAAGGGACTGTACTGGGCTCCAAAGGGACACATATAGGAAATGATTAAAAGGAGATTCTAACCCCAGTCTTTTATCTTATACGATGCCAGCGTTCTGATTTGACATGCTTATTAGCTAAAATCTGAAAAATGTGGAAAATGATCAAGAAGAACAAAGCCACCTGTATTGCCACTCCACAGATAAAGCCCCTGTGATCATTTTGGCACATTTCCTTCCTTTCTGTGTTCTCTCAGTGCATTTTCTTCCCCCTGCTTGGAAACATATTAAAACCCAGGTCTTCTGACCCTACATGCGATGCTATTCTCAACCATGCCAGGCTGCCTTTCTCTTATAATTTTTATTTTCATCATTTATTTATTTATTTATTTATTTATTTATTTATTTTTCTTTTCAAGTTAGTTAACATACAGTGTAGTCTTGGCTTCAGGAGCAGAACCCAGTGATTCATCACTTCCATCCCAACAAGTGCCTCCTTAATGCCTGATGCCCCTTTACCCCATTCCCTCCCCCCACCTCTCTTCCAACAACTCTCAGAGTTGTTTTGTTTTCTTTTTTTAATCTTCTTTAGTGTTTGTTTATTTTGAGTGAGAGAGCATGAGTTGGGAAGGGCCACTGTTAGAGAGAAAGACACAGAATCCAAAACAGGCTCCAGGCACCGAGCTGTCAGCATAGAGCCCTATGTGGGGCTTGAACTTGGGAACGGTGAGATCATGACCTGAGCTGAAGTGGGACGCTTAACTGACTGAGCCACCCAGATGCCCCTCTGTTTTTTAAAGGAGGCTCTACAGGGGAGCCCATGTGGCTATTGGTTAAGCATGTGACTTAGGCTCAAGTCACAATTTCACTGCTCGTGGGTTCGAGCCCCGTGTCAGGCTCTGTGATGACAGCTCAGAGCCTGGAGCTTGCTTCGGATTCTATGTCTCCCTCTCTTTCTGCTCCTCTCCGGCTTGCTCTCTCTCTCTCTTTCTCAAATAAACATTAAAAAAATCAAAGTCAGCTCTACACCCAATGTGGAGCTTGAACTCAAGACCCCAAGATCAAGAGTTTCATGCTCTACCTAGGCACCCCTAGGCTGTTGCCTTTCTAATCAGCCTCCTTACTTGCTATTTGATGAACAATAGTTAGGTTTTTTATTCTCAAAACCGAGTAAATGTGCCAATGATCCCCCAATCCCTGTGCTTCCCCTACCATATATGGCTCATTACGAAAACAAGTATAAAAAAAAGAGAAAAGAAAACAAGTGTGTTGATGAGATCAGGAACAAATTAGATCCCTAGAATGACCCAGAACAGAAAGTCAAGAAGGTGCTAGACTCTCAAGGGAATCCCAAAAAGCAGCTACCGGCCCTCCCCTCCAGGAGCACGCGAGGAGGGGGCGGCCTCTATCTGAAGCTGGGCCTCTTACATCTGCCCTCCTCAGAGCTGGAAACTGAACAGAAAATGAAAAGGCCACCTGGGATGCTTCCTACCTTTGCATGAATGTCAGAAATGCAATGCCTAGGCTCTGGGGCATTTTGACTCAGCCTCTGATCTCTCTCCCAAGGTTGAGTTACTGGAATTCCAGCTGCAACTTGTGCACTTGATCGCCCATCTCTTCCCAGCCCACAGTCTTGTTATCAGTATGTTAGGGAAGGGCGGTGGTGAGGGGGGGAGCCTGTGGGGATGTGACTGAGAGGAACTGAGAGAAGTCGGAATGTCCTTCCAATTGATTCCGTCTTCCTGGAGGTGATGCTGTAACATCTTGTGCACGAGGAGAGTGTAGCTGCTGCTCTGTTAGTTAAGCTGAGCTAAGAAAGACCTCCCCCCCCACCCAGGCTTTTCCTAACAGGCATCCGCACGTCTGTGGACCTCACTCTTTCATTGTGTGGCCATGGTTCCTTAGGGAGGCAGGAGCTGAGACTGTCCAAGCCGACTTGAATAATCGGAAATAAATGGGATGGAGAGCCATGCAGCCTCTTTGTTACGCAGCACCTCGCCAAGGCAGCCATCTATTTTTAGAAGAGGAAAAAGAAATGGTAGCAGCCTACTCTTTAGGGATCGGCAGGTAGAACAACAGTCTGCCAAACTTTAAAATTCATTTTTTTTTTCGTAGCTGGGCTGCAAATGAGACTTTTCCACCTGCCTCAGTGCAATACTGTCAGCATAATCGCACATCCCTGGGCGACCAAAACATGAATGTCCAGGAAAGGAGACGCAGAGCTGTGGGTTGAGGGGACCTGCTCCACCAATTGCCTCAGTGATTAAATTGAGGGGGTAAAAATTGGTGGCTTAGTCACTAGGAGCATTGAAACTTCCAGTCTCTGCTCAAACGTCACCCTCCGTGAGGTCTTCCCTGGGACTCTGTTTGAAGTACCCCTACCACTGACTGTCCCTCTTTCCTGCATTCTTGTTCTCCCCTGCTCAAATCACTGCCCGACGTTGTGCTAAGATCTGTTTACTAATTTTTCTGGTGTCTGTCTCATGCACTAGGATGTAAGGCCCAGGGAAATGGGGACTTGGTTTTATTTGTTGCTGTGTCCCCAGGGCCTAGAACGATGCCTGGCACATGGCAAGCACTCAGGAAGTATTTGTTCAATGAATGAATGGATGATGAGAATGACTGAACCTAGTATCAACAAGACAGTGCATATACCAAGGACAACGATATTTGTTGAGTGCTGCACATGAACTTCCTGCCCCTCTCAGCAACTGTGCTGTTCTATTCCCCATTTTCACAGCTAAGGAAATTAGAGTTAGGGGTTAAGTGACTATCCTCTGTGACTCTGGGGTCACAATGTAAATAAATGGTAGAGCCAGGATTTGATCACCAGCCTGGGGACGGTCATTCCCGACATACCAGACTTAGGGTTCACTTGATAATAGTTTGAATTGGATTCTTTGGACTTTCTTTCCATGTTTCTTACCCAGGTCTTTCAAGGTCTTTCACAGCAATGACCACATGAGGTAGATACGTTTCGTCTGTATCTATTTGACCTGTGTGACACCTGTGAACTTGTCATCATAAACTCAAACTAGCAGAGCAGAAGATGGCCGCATTGCTGTGTTGGAAGAAAGAGCCACGTTCTCTGGCTCATTGGTTGAGAGCTCATTGGCTCTCAGTTGTGGCTCATTGGTGAAGCCATAGTACCAGATAGATAACGCGTGTCCCTTTCCTTGAAGATTTGGAAATAAAGACTAATGGCCATTCTGACATGTACTAACATTGACTTTCGCCTATGGGAGACATGGCCTAGACAGCCCTATTTGCCAACAAAGTATTTCACAAACAGAGCACGTCAGGGCCTCTTTGCCAATTTCTTAGTCACTTCAAGTCCTGAAAGTGCAATGTGTATATACTCCCCCTCCCTAAGTAAAATGCGACTAAAATGCATCAGACCTAAATACCACGTGAGTAAAAGCAGGCCACTGAGCTCCCCAAGGCCAGTGTATATTTGTACGTGCATTTGCAAGTCCCCAGAGCCCTTACAGAGGCTCATTTCCTTCTGGGGGCTCCTAGGTTGTGTGAGTGAACTGGCTGGGTGGGGGTGCAGGGAGTCTCGTTTCCATCCTGAGCATACTTACCCGTGTGGCAGCCCTTGGTGCCAGCCATTGTCAGAATAGACCCATCATTATCCTGTGTTTATGAAAATTAAGGTCTCCAGCACGTGTTTGTATTCTAATGAGCCAATTAAAGAGTTCTATTATTCCTTTCAGAGGAGACCTACATATGAGTGAGAGAGAGAGAGAGACTCTGTTTCCATGGAAGATTCAAGGGGTCACTGCCTTGTTACCAAGGCAAGCTTCAGCACCATCTCTTCTGTGGATCCTATGCTCAGTCAGTTCCCTGGCCCAGGAACCCCAGAGTTTAGAGAATTCTGTGCCACCCAGCCCTGTCTGGATCTAGCCTTCTTCTCAGTGTTCAAACCACTAAGATTTCCTGAGCCATTCTTCTTTCTTTCCTTCTGGTTGGGTCGCAATTGTATTTACATCTATTGTGAAATCCCTGGGATTTCAGAGTACTCTTCTGTATTTCATATTGATTTGTAGACAATAAGTAAATCCCCTAATAGAAGGAATACATACTCTTGACACTTGGATTCCTGTCACATTAGAGAAAAATCTTCTTTCTTTCTTTCTTTTTTTTTTTTTTACACCAAGTCTCACTTTTCAATATATTCTCTCAGTTCAAGTCACAAATCATCAAGGAAGAAAAGTAGCCCATGTGGTTTGTTCTCTGGGGATGCACACATCTCTTCCCCCAGCTAACTTGGCAGTTCTCACCCTGGTTATGTATTTAAATCACTTGTTGGAGGGGGGGCTTCTAAACATGACCAATGTGCTGGCTGAGCCATAGGTTGTGTAAGCCAGAATGTCTGGGGGTAAAGGTCGAGGGGATTTTAATGTGTATCTAATATGAGGAAGCCCTGAATTACAGAGTTTTCAGTGCTCTCACCCAGAGTTTTATTGTGCAGCCAATGTTGTTGAGAACCACTGCTCTAGAATGGACGGAGCTTCTGGGCAGGGCCTATAGTTGAATGCCTCTGTTTCCCCAGTGCCTAGCAGAGAGCATAGAGCCTGTCAGGTGCTCCTCACAATTATCCAAAGGATCATAGACGTTCTAAATACTTTAGTGTGCCCCAGCCACCTTGCATCATCGTCAGACATTGGTGCTGTGTTGACCGTGTTACATTTTGAACCCAACCACAGCCCCTCAACCCCCATCTCGCCCTCCACGCCCACCCAGTCACACCGATGCAATTACTAAACAGCTGTCTTCCTGGAAATGGCAAAGGGCTTCTTTGAAACCTTAGTGGCCCTGCTTCCTTGTCCCCCTACCCAAGGTATCCTAATACAAGTCAGTGTCCTTTTGATCTACTAGTTTGGAGTCTGGGGACTTCCTGTCTGGAAGGAGCTATAATCATGAGCCTGAGATCCACTTGGACCACACCTTCCGGTCTTAGGAAACAATGGCACAAACCGAGTGAATGTAGGTGCTTTAACTACTCGCGAAACAGTCTCAGCCTGGTCTGCAGTGTGGGTGAGGTACTTGGGGTCCCTCCAGGCCGCGGACCTCGCTGCACCAGGAGAAATGGCTTCCCTAGACAAGGTGATGGCTTTTCAGCTGATAGAGTATAGTTTTATCGGTCCCTACTCATGTTGCCATTTTAATTTTTTATAGACTTGTCAATTTTCTTGTCAGCTGCTCTGCAATAACATTTTCCAGCAGCATATGAACCTTAAAATTTAACTGTTGGCATATTCAGTCATGGGAATTTGGAGAGCCACTTTTTATTGATGTCCTAGAAGCTTGTACACAAGGGACAGTCATCAATGCCTGTCATACTATTATATTTCCCCCCCCTGTTTGTTAAGCTTCCTTTAAACTGGTAGAGATTGGAAACTGTTTCACTGGGAACCAGATCTTTTTGTGTCTGCCTTTTCTTTTTTTTTTCTTTCAAAAATAATCTCAGCAAAACTAAAAGGCAACTGACAGAATGGGAGAAGATATTTGCAAACGACATATCAGATAAAGGAAGGGTTAGTATCCAAAATCTATAAATAACTTATCAAAGTCAACACCCAAAAAACACATAATCCAGTAGAGAAATGGGCAGAAGACATGAACAGGTACTTTTCCAAAGAAGACATGCAGGTAGCTAACAGACGCATGAAAAAATACTCAGCATCACTCATCATCAGGGAAATATAAATCAAAAGCACAATGAGATACCACCTCACACCTGTCAGAATGGCTAAAATTAGCAACTCAAGCAACAACAGATGTTGGCAAGGATGCAGAGAAAGAGGCTGTCTTCTGTGCTGCTGGTAGGAATGCAAACTGGTGCAGCCACTCTGGAAAACAGTGTGGAGGTTCCTCAGAAAAGTAAAAATAGAACTCCCCTATGGCCCAGAAATTGCACTACTAGGTATTTACCCAAAGGATACAAGCATGCTGTTTCAAAGAGGCCCGTGCATGCCAATGTTTATAGCAGCGCTATCAACAATAGCCACAGTATGGAAAGTGCACAAGTGTCCATCAACAGAACGGATAAAAAAGATGTGTACACACACACACACAATGGAGTATTACTCAGCAATCAAAAAGAATGAAATCTTGCCATTCGCAACTATGTGGATAGAACTAGAGAGTATTATGTTAAGTGAAATCAGTCAGAGAAAGACAAATATCATATGACTCCACTCATGAGGAATTTAAGATGAAAAACAGATGAACATAAGGGAAGGGAAACAAAAATATTATAAAAGCACGGACAGGGACAAAACCTTAGAGACAAGTACAGAGAACATACTGAGGGTTGCTGGAGGGGCCGTGGATGGGGAGGGGGCTAAATGGGCAAGGGGCATTTAAAAAGATACTTGTGGGGATGCTCACTGGGTGTTATACATAGGGGATGAATCACTGGAATCTACTCCTGAAGTCAGTATCGCATTATGTGCTAACTTGGATATAAATTAAAAATAAATAAATAATAAAAATAAAAAATGATCTCTATGGAGATGAGCACTGGGTGTTATATGGAAACCAACTTGACAATAAACTATTTGTAAAAAACAAACAAACAAACAAACAAATAAATAAATAAAATAATCTCTATCCCCGAAGTGGAGCTCGAACTCATGACCCGAGATCAAGAGTCTCATGCTCTACCGACTGAGCCAGCCAGATGACCCTCCTTTTTCTTTTTACATTCCCCCAAACAGTGACAAATCTCAGCTTCTCTGAAATTTCTCTTCATTTAAGCTCTTTTCTTACTATAACAGATAGTGAAAAGTTGACTGTCTCTAATCCAGTTCTCTTGATTCAAATATTAATCATCAGGCGCTACTCTTTTTCCATACAAGACATAACATTTGTTTCCGTTGACTCTTTGATATTTATTTGTTTTTCTTTAACTAGGAGTATTTAGCAAACTGTGGTGATAGATTTCTCAGAGACACCTATATTCTGGTTTTATTTAAGCATTTATGTGATGCTGTGTACCATATATGTTTTGCTGTAACTACAGAGGCCAGTAGCCAATACATCTAGAATTCTTTCCTAGATTTCAAAAAGCCATTGCCTTATTAATTGTAGTTATGGTATTTAAAAACTTTTATCAAGATGATTTTTTTTAAGATGTCTATTTATTTAGTTTGAGGAAAAGCAAGAAAAAACGAGTTGGGGAGGGTCAGAGAGAGAGTGAGAGAGAGAATCCCAAACAGGCTCCGCATTGTCAGCACAGAGCCCAATGAGGAGCTCGAACTCACAAACCGTGGGGTCATGACCCTAACGGAAGTCGGACGCTCAACACACTGAGCCGCCCAGGCGCCCCAGTATGTTTCTTATGCAGGGTTTTAAGCCTCATGATTTTTCACTCCTTCCTCCTCTGTCCTATTTGTTATTGCACTGATGGAAAGTTGGGGAGTAATTAGAGCTCTAATTTAGTTTAGACTTTTTTTTTCCTTCCCTAAAAACAGGCACAAAGTTGTATGTGTGGAAAGAAAAGTGAGCAAATACCGTTAGAAAAGGAAGGATGGCCTCCCTCAGAGAACAAGAGGCAGATAAGATGAGAAATGAGAGTGAATTACGATGATCGGGGAAACATTCCCACAGTTTGTTTGTCAGCTGACCGGTAACATTAAGAACACGTGTCATAATGTAATCAACTACATCAGTCCAGATGCTAAATACTGAAACTGGGGAGGAGAGAGGAATTACCGACTTCAAAAAAAGGTTAGACGGCGCTGGGTGGCTCAGTCAGTTGAGCATCCAACTTCGATGCAGGTCATGATCTCACTGTTTGTGGGTTCAAGCCCTGCGTTGGGCTCTGTGCTAACAGCTCGGAGCCTGAAGGCTGCTTCGGATTCTGTGTCTCCCTCTCTCTGCACCCCCCTCATGCTCTGTCTCTCTCTGTCTCTCAAAAATAAAGAAATACTTTTAAACATATATTAGAAGCAGATTTAGCATGCCTGTCAGGAAATACTGATGACGGGCCAGATGATCTGCTGGGGAGACGGCAATGAAAGAGACAGACCAGATCCCTCATCGTGTGCTGATTGTGTGGAGGGGGCACATAATACACATGTAACTCGGGATCACGACAATATCATTACATCATAAATGCTCTGAAATAAATACAGCAGCGGAATGGGGGGAGATCAATTGGGGGGGAGTCTCTTCAGCTAGGCAGGTCTGAGGTGGTGTCAAGAGTGAGGTCTCAGTGAAGAAACAGTGCCCCAGGCAGAGGGCAGAGGAGTTCCAAAATGCCCCTAAGGCCGGAACAAGTGGCTTAGGTCTGAAGGACAGAAAAGAGCGGTGACCCTTGGGGAGAGTCAGAGGCAATAAAACCAGGAAGGTGGACGGGTCCCATGTCATCTCAGGCCTTGGAGGTCGCGCCGAGCGGTTTGGATTTCCTTCTAAGCAACACGAGAGGCCACTGGATGGTCTTAAGAGGCAACACAATGAGATTTGGGGTTTTGAAGGGCTGTTCTGGGGATCGTGTGAAGCGTTATGTGGACAGGAGCAAAAGCGCGAGTGGAGAGGTGAATTCGGAAGCTAGGGGAGGAGCCCGGCAGGATGGTGAGCGCGATCGCATCCGGGACCTGGCTGTGAGGCAGACGCTGCTCGTGGAGTTCAAGGTGTGGCAAAGAGAAACCCAGGTTCTGGACCGCCAGGTGCCAGGTGGCGCGAAGGTAGCAGGAGGAAGAGAGGCGAGGGGATGAGAACCCAGAGGTCCAGCTGTGACTTCTTAGGTCCTGTGGTCGCAAACAACTTGAGCCCGCCTCCTTTTCCTCTTCTCCCATTTCCTCTCTGTGAGACATAGCACCTCCCATGTTAATAAACCCGGGGCGCATACACATATTGTCCCATGCACGAGGAAACAGGCACACACACACACACACACACACACACACACATAGTTGTGTCATTTCCAATTTTCTACCTGAGAGTGAGTGACCTCGCTTAGGGAGCTGGCCTAGCCCTCTGCTTCCTTGCCTCGAATTGCAGGCAATCTTCTGGGGATGTGAGTTAGTTTCTCATTTATTAGTAACCTTAGGAAAGGTTAAAAATAGGCTTTAGGGGTAAATACACTGCATGGAAGTTTCTTCTTTGGAGAAATCGAAGGTGAAGGATAGCCAAGTCTTTCTTGCCATGACCTGCCATGTATATGGTTAATTACCTTCATAACTCTGGCTGCTTTGTCATTAGAGACAAGGAGCACTTCTCCAGGCCTTTGTCATTTGGGTCCAAAACATTGATTTCTCGTGATGCGTTGAATATCGTACTTAAATATAGACTTCCATTTCCCTGCGTTTTCTCCTACTCACACATGTCAACCTCAACCCACGGCCAGCACGACTTCAGTTTCTTCACATTCTGATAAGCCCCCAACCTCTCCCACACACACACACACACACACACACACACACACACACACACACGGTTTTTCTTTTTCTGCATCTAAGCCCTTCCAATATGGAAGCCACAGCAACAACCACCTTAGCCCTGAGTAAAGAACCAAATAAAGGCTAGAGGGTCTGACTCGGTGGACCTGACTGAATTGTGAAGGAGCACAGAGGGGAGGCTGAACGCACCAGCAAATGCCGGAAAGATCTTTCCTCCTGAGCCCTGGCTATTGGTCTAAGAGACACAACTGGAGTGAAGCGAGGGTGATGACAGTAAATCACCAAATCGCTTCACTCCATCATTTCTCTCTTCAGCTGCCAACTGAGCACGGGAGGCAGGTGATGCAGATTCTCTCCTTCCTAACTGTAAAATCATGTTTTATGAAAATGTGAAAAGAAATGACTCTCCTTTTGATTGTCTCTCTCATGAATCTCCCCTCCCCAGTGAACTTGGGGCATTTCATCATCTCTCAGTGCTCTTGGAATCTCCTGTTAAAAAAAAAAAAAACTATGGATGGGGGCGCCTGGGTGGCTCAGTCAGTTAAGCATCTGACTTCAGGTCAGGTCATGATCTCACGGTTCGTGAGTTCGAGCCCCTCATCAGGCTCTGGGCTGACAGCTCAGAGCTTGGAGCCTGCTTCGGATTCTGCATCTCCCTCTCTCTTTGCCCCTCTCCTGCTTGCTCACTTTCTCTCTTTCTCTCAAGAATAAATAAACATTAAAAAAATATTTTCTTAAAAAGGCATGGGTGCTTTAAGAAAATAAGGGGGCGTAGAGGAAAAACGGACTCTTGACATGTTGACTAAAGGTGAACCAATCCCTGTGTTTCTCCCTCAGGGAACTGAGGTATTAAGTGGGTCCGGGGTGCTCTGGGGTCAGCCTCAGCGACTGCAAGGCAGGACGCATGACAGCCGTCAATTCAGTTCACTACCTATGTACCAAGCAGCTGCTTAGCGCTTAGTAAAGGGCCTGGCCCGGCCCCTAGTAGATGACATGGGTGAATGACACAGGTAACACTTGCCTTCAAACAACATACAGATTTTAGGCAGCTGAAAGGTATGCAGGGGAATAAAGTAGGGCTCTTCCTCGCTCCCTTTCGCCTTGTTTCCAGCTCCATTAGGAAATTTTAATGGGTGTTGTGATTGTTAAGGGCAGAGGACGCATTTTTAAACAAAAGAGCAAACCCACCTCTGGTAGCTAGACAGAGGTAAGTAGGCAAGTGACTGCCGATATTACGGCCAAGCTTTGTAAACGTGCAGCAGTTTTTCAGCACCGTGCCCTAAAGCCTGAGAGGCTGTTCCTTGCTCCAGCAGGTGTTTGAGACACTCCTGTGAATGTTTGGCCTCATCAAGAAGAAACAGAAGTGTGGGATTTTAGGGTCCTTTGTCACAGAGGGACTAATCCTGGCTCAGATCTGAATCTGGACCGCTGCCCTGGCCCATGCGAACTATTAGAGCTGATCATGCAGCCCCTAGATGTGTGGTGAGAACAGAGACCCATCAGCCCCATAGAGGTTTGGTGGGGTGAGTGCTTTGGGCCTGTGTCCAGGTTGACCGGCAAGTGTGACCGGCCTCAGGTGGCCTCCTAAAAACCTTGAACCAGCCCAGTGGGAAGAGTGCTGGCCTAGCAGACAGAGGTGCAGCATCTGCCGGGGCTTGCTCTTGCGCCTTCCCTAGAGTTGTCCTTCTAGAGTTTGTACAACTGTGCCTGATGCCTCGTGGCCTCCGGGCCCACTCCCGTAATCATTCCTAGTGGTTAGCGATCAGTGCAGTGTGAACCATTCCAAGCCCGGGGTCCATGTTCACTTAGCCAAGCAAGGCAGAATTAAGTACGCTCCCTCCCCTGAACTTCTCCCTGGATCAGGGAGTGAGACCCTAACCATTGTCTACCATCATCTACACGATCTCTTTACTCTTCTGTATGATCTGCCACTGCTACCGAAGCACTGGTTGAATGCTACGCAGGAGCCATTCAGACAGAGATGGCAGAAGAAGGGTTGGGGAAGGCATTCCATGCCAGGGTGGGGGGTACCATGGAAAAGTCCCAGATGTGGAAAAGCAGTTGTTTCCTCAGTTTACAAATAAGGCCGATGAGGCTCCAAGGAGCTAAAGTTTCCATACCTCGTGAGTGGCAGAGCCCAGACTTAAATTCACATGTCTAACCCCAAAGCCTGTGCATTTGTGCATATGGTGCCTCGTTCAAGTGTAGGCTGAAGAGTTTGGCCATATCTCGTAAGAAGTGGAGAGCCATTGAAAGGTTAGGGAAGAGATTTATGTGACGAAAGCAGTGAATTTGGTGGCCATGTGCCGGCTGGATTAGCAACGCAAGAAGCTGATCATAAATGGTTTGAGACTCATTACTGTGGTGCTGAACTATTGATATGTACTTCCCCCATCATAATATTGATCCGAGTTGTATTTTTTAAACCAGGTCTCTGCCCACTAGGTCTTGGTGCCCACATAGTTTCAGGCACATAGTAAATGCACAGGAAACACATGTTGGTTGGGGAAATTAATGCAAATGAAAGACAGTGAAAGAAGATTTGAAGTGGTTTGGCTAAGATAAAATAGATGCACATTTAAAACATTACAGTAAGGGTGATAATAGTTACCATTTCATGACGACCTGTTTTTAGCCATGCATGTGCTTTAATTACATTTTCTCAATTCATCTTTATAGCCACTATGGAAAGGTAGTGGGTCCTGTTATCATCCCTAATTTAAAGCTAAGGAAATTCCCTTTCAGAAAGAGTAGAAATGGAGCATGGTGACTATAGTTAGTAATACTGTCTTGTATGCTTTAAAAAGTGCTAGCAGAGTAGATCTCAAATATTATCACCACCTATGCAAAAAAAAGGTAACCATGAGAGATAGTGAAAGTGTTAACTAACCTTATTGTGGTAATCATTTCACAGCAGATACAGTTTCAAATCATCATATACATTTTTACGTTTACACAATGTTATTTGTCAGCTGTATCTTAATAAGGTTCAAAAAAAAAAAAAAAGGATAGAATGTTTGACCACAATGCCAAGAAAAAGCTGAACCAGCATTTGAATCGACATCTGATTGACTCCAAAGCCTGTAATGATAAGCATGCTATTTTAGGGTCTGAGGGAAACTTGGGGCTGAAGGCTGAAGCTGGGAAGTAAGAAAAGAGAATGTATCTCTGAGATCCCTTTGGGCTTATTGATCTGTGAATTTGAAGATTTGGGTTTGGTTTTGGTGGCAGGCCAGCCTAGTACCGATGAGATGCCCAGCTGATGATACAGAAATGGGGCTTAGTTGAGAAGTCCAGCTATGGGTAGAAATCAGCATGCAGACAACAGTTGATACCCAGAGAATCTTTTCAAGACAGAGAGTCTAGTGTGAAGACCACGGGCCCAAAGCCTCCACCTTGGCTGATATTTGTACTCAGCAGACTGAAGGAGGAAGAGTTGCGGCTTTGACTGTCAAAGGATTTGTCCTACATAAGGCCAGACACCTAGAGTAGTGTAGACCGAGAACTTAACAGCATTGGCAGGGGAACCTGGAAAATGGACGCTCATCCCTTCCTCCGGTTGGACATCTGGGTAGAGTGAAGGCCCAACAGATTGATTGTTGGGGCTGAGGCAGGGACCTCAAGCTCTTCCCAAATCATTCTGGGCAGTGATATGAAGACCAGAGATTTGTTCTGAAGGAAACTTCCATGATAAAAACACTAACACACCTCCAAAATAGGTTGCCAAGTAAAGAGGCCCAAGAGAGATATTGAGCACACAGACAGAGCCAAGTGGGGGTATTCCCTGTCTGAATGCAGAAGTGTGGACATATTGGGGCCCTTTAAGGGCAAAACAGAGCTCAGACGTGGGAGCTGAGGGAGGAGGATTTAGAAGGGGGAACAATGCTGATGAGCCTTTAATGCTGATAAGAGGTCAAATGGCCAGTAAATGTACTGGTAAAAGCCCTTGAGAGAGAGTCTCTTTAATTGTCCTTGCTACCAGTAGGCATGTATGACAACCTGATGATATTACTGTCCAGAGAATCACTGAGTTACTATTGCTCTGGGGTCTTGTCTTGTCTTTGGAGCTCTTAGAGATGGTCTTGCAATTATTTCTTGGATACTGTGTCCTCTTACTTTGGCCATCCATCGGAGGGCAGATATGCCCTTCCCCATGGTGGTTGCTGAAGCAGAAGGGGCACCACTGGTGCCCACTTCCTCCCAATATGGCCCTGCATGTTCACTCTTGTCTCCATTGCAAGTTTTTGGCTCTATGGTTTGAGTACTTCCTGGGCTTGGATTCTCATAACGTTCTTAACTAAAAGGTGTCTCAAGAAGGATCACTTCTTCAGCCTGTCGCCTTCAACTCACTTAGGACAAAAAATAAAATGTGTCAAAGAAGCAGATAGTCATGCTAGCTGGACCATTCCATTCCAGAGACTGAGACAGAAATAAATTTCAGCATTCCAGTAGCTTACCAACCACTAACGTGGCTGTTTTCATGGTGAGCCCTCCTTAACTGTAGCTGCCAGAAAGAAAGAAAAAACAGGCCCAAGGGTCATGGAAACTCAGTGACCAAAATATTAGTGTACTTCTGCACGAATTGCCCTCTGCCTGCCAAGAAGTGCCCAATGTATACCCACCGTCCCACTCTGCCCATTTCTGCTCTTGTGTGGTGGACATCCCAGGGGAACATACCCCACCTTAGCCTCCAGTGCCACCAGCTACCTGTTCGCCTACAATCAGAATCATCCTGGACATAGGATGACAGCTTTGGCCAAGAGCTTGGCAAGACCTTTCTTGTCCGAGAGGCCTGTGAGCCGTCATTGTTTATCTTTCAGCCCCTTGTTGTTTTTCCATTGTGCTTCAAAAGGATACTGATGCAGAGACTCCCAAAGAGAGGCAGTTATATGCTCTTTGTTCTCTGTTTCCTTTTCTGTTCTATTTCTACCATCTTGTATGTGTGTGAAGGGTCTTCGCCTTCTCTGAGGGATAACCGTAACAAGCAGACCTAAGGTTGCTAAAAAGAAACACATGATATTGGACTAAACACACACACACACACACACACACACACACACATGCACCCCTCAGGAATCTCTGCAGTGGTTAGAGGTGCTCTAAAAATTTGATCCAAGGGGACTCTGGCAGTGTTTCACACCCACGGGCAGAATGACTCAAGGCGGCAGGGCATGTTTCTATGTTGTCACACTAACTGAAGGCAACTGTTGGCACAGGGAAGGACTGAAGAGGAACCTGATGAGGAGAACGCGGGACACTTCTTCTACGATTTCTCGGTTAGCAAAGATCTATGACAAGTGGCGAATGTGGTGCTTCTCAAAGTGGCGTCTTTAGATCACCGTGCTTGTTAAAATACACTTTCTGGATCCTAATCAAGATATGCTTCATCAGAATCTCTGGGAGACGGACCGAGGAATCTGCATTTTAACAAGCATTCCTAGTGATTTTTTTTATGTACAGTAAAGTTTGAGAGCCATTGGACTAGAAGATGTTAATTTTAAGGAAGAGGAGGCTGAAAGTGGACCTGATTGATCTGTATACATAAAGTCATAGAGAAAGCAGGCTGTCCCCACTGAGGAAAGTTGGAAGTAGGCTTGGACTAGTGGTATTTAGGATCAATTTAGGGAGATAGAAGGAATCCTTATTTCTTCTTCTTGGAAACTATTTAGAATCTTATTGATTTAAACATGGCCCCAGTCTCAAAAGGCTTCAAAGAGTCAGTTGACAAAATACAAGCTACAAGGAGTCAATAAACCTATGAGAAAAGGTTTAACTGCCTTTTCTAGTTATCAAGGAAATTAAAATTAATAAATCATCTATTTCCTAGATAAATATTTTTAAATAAATGAAGATTTCTAATATTGGCAGAAGGTTATTTCATTTGTTTGTAATTTACTGACAGTACACATTGTTGAAGAACACTAAGTTAAGGCTGATATTAAAACATACTGCAGTTGGAAAGGCACATTCAGTCTTTCTAGAAATCACATTGACCGGATGTATGTAAAACCTTAAAATGTATATATCCTTCGACCTTATAATTCTCATGTAGAACAAACTAAAAAATTTAATTGTCGTTTGTCCGCAGATCAGACTTAGATGTTCATTGCTGCCTTATTTATCCTAACAACAATGGGAACAGCCTAAATATTCAACATTAGGGCATTACTTGGTAGCATATTTCATGGCCATTTAAAATTTAAGTGTATGATAAATTTCAATAGCACAGACAATGCTGCTATGTTCTGTTATGTGAGAAGACTGAGATATAAAAGTATGAGAGCAAAATAACAATATGGGAAGAAAAGACCTGGAAGAAAAAAAAGAAGTGAAGGTATCAACAGAAGATTATCTCTAGTTGGTGGGCTTACGTGTAGCTATTAGCTTCTTTCTGCTTTTCTTAATTTCCAAATTTTCCGCAGCAGCCATGTGCAACTTTAATTAGCAGAAATAAGTTAGTTTAAATATATATGTGGCACAGACTAGAAGCAGAGAAGGATGCAAAGTTCTTTAATTGCATTTCGGTAATTTGACGTGGGATGGGGATCCTAGATTTCATTTAACATAATACGATCACTTCTGTGCCCACTAGCTTATATGAATATAGCCTTACCTAAAAGAGAAATCTGTTAATGCTTGTGTTGCCCTTTCGGGTACATTCTATTACTGGTCTCATGTTGATTTAACACATGCTATTCCCAACAGAAAGGTGGTTGGAATGGCGTAACTGCTTGGGTGGTAGTGGAAAGTTGGGCTTTATTTATTTTAATTTACATGTCATGAATATCAAGTAAATTAGATTGACCAGTAAGTTTCAGTAAGGCATCAGGAATCTCTGCAAATGAATGTCACCTTTTGTTTATTTTTTTCTGAATATGCTATTTGCATCCTGTTCCCTTGAGCAATTTATTGTTCGTAGCCCTCATAGAGTTGCTGGATTAAATCTCTCTAGTGCTCTTTATGAATACAGTACAGATGCAGTGATATATTTATGAGGTCATTTGGGCTAGAAGAACTTGATTTTTCGATAAATAAAATACAACTAAAACTATTCATTAAATTCAAAACCACCAAGACCATATTGATTCCGTCTGGAGATTAAGCCTGAAAATGTGAATCATTATTACAGATTACATTTAAAACACATTGATTGTGCATATATGCAGTATGACTTTACAGACTCCCAGGAAAATTAGAATGAGTTGCTGCAAATAACAGGAATTGACAGACTAGAGATCTAGCAAACCAGTCTGTAGATGCTATGTTAGAACATGTACTTTGTTCACTTCTTCGATAAAGGGAGTTAGATTCTAATTATTTGTAGAATTCTCACTGCATTCTTAGCAATAATAACATGGTCTTCATAATCAGATACCTCTTTGACTATCCTGTGATCATGGGGCTGATAAGTAGGAGGTAGTAGCTCAGATGCTATTTTTCTTTCTCCCTTTTTTTTGTAATTTTTAATAGTTTTTTTTTTTAATTTTTTTAGAATGAGAGAGAGAGAGAGACAGTGTGAGTGGGGGAGAGGCAGAGAGAGCGGGAGACACAGACTCCAAAGCAGGTTCCAGGCTCTGAGCTGTCAGCACAGAGCCTGCCACAGGCCTCAAACCCACGAACCATGAGATCATTACCTGCGCCGAAGTCGGACGCTTAACCGACTGAGCCACCCAGGTGTCTCTCTCTTTCCTTTTTTAATGAAATGTTGAGTCTAATGAAACACTGAGTCTGGGAACTAGTCAGAAAGACCTGGAAGAAGATACTTGTAAATCAAACATGTGAAAATACTAAGATTCTTCTGCGCCACAGGAAACAGAATTTAGAGGCTAAGCCGACCACAAGGAAGCCAACTTCATATACACCTCTGTCTCCTGATTCTGGTGGAGATGATACATACAGTGGCCCCTGGAGCCCTTGCATGGGGAAGTAAAATACACAGATCAGGCTAAACTGACTGAATCTTTGTCACGGATTCAGTAGCTTGCCAGCCTTCCTGGTTGATTGAACTGATAGTCTTTTATTGTGCAGTAATTTGACAGTCATTGCCACCACTTAGATTGTTGTCGCTATAATGCAGGCTCAGCCATGCCCTCATTTGTTAACTGTATGATAATCATTTTGATTTTCACAGAGCCCTTTTTCTTAGGAACTCCTGGAGTATTTACACCAAATTACATGATGTCCTTAGAAAAATTGTATAAGATAAGCAAGGAAGGTACCACAAGTCCCCTGTCTTCTATCCAAACCCACTGGGAACCAATGTATTTTGGAATACAGAACTATCTTGGAATGAGAATGGTAATAAGTATATTAGCTCTGGTTGTTCCCTGGTCTGAAATGCCTCCCTTCCTCTTTTTGGCTTATTCTTTTTTAAAAAAAAAATATTATTTTTTTTTTTTTGAGAGAGAGAGAATGATTGGGGTAGGGGCAGAGAGAAGGAGAGAGAATTCCAAGCAGGCTCTGTGATTTCAGCACAGAGTCCAATGCAGGGCTCGAATTCAAGAAATAGAGGAGATCATGACCTGAGCCAAAATCAAGAGTTGGATGCTTAACTGACTCAGCCACCTAAGTGCCCCTTCTTTGCTCATTCGTAGTCATCTTCCAGTGCTACCTCCTCCATGATGCCTTCTTACACCTGCTCTTTATACTGATCCTCACTATGCTGACCTCCTGCAACATGTCTTCAAGACCACTGGTTCCCTACTTAATTATTCTCTACTTTATGTGATATGCGTACATGTTTCACTAGTATGCATTATTTGCTTTTGGTCAGGCACTGTATTTATTATTTTATATTGATCATGTCATTTAATCCCTACTGCTGCTCAGAATTGTCATTTTGACCATTTTATATGGCTCCAGAGTGGTTAGGTAGCTTGCCCGTGGCTACCTAGTTCATTTAGTGATGAAACTGGGATTTGAACTCAGTTCTCATATGGATTCAGAACCTATATTCTTAAGTACTACGTTATTGGCTATTAATGTGTGCCATAAAAGAGCTCACACTATAACTGAGAAAATAAGAGACTGATATCATGTATCTCATTGTTAAAGACTGAATGTTTGCATTCCCTCCAAATTTATGTGTTGAAGCCCTAAGTCCTGATGTGATGATATTAGAAAGTGAGGCCTTGGGGCACCTGGGTGGCTCAGTTGGTTGAGCATTCAATTCCTGATTTCAACTCTGGTCATGATCTCATGGTTTATGGGTTTGAACCTCAGATCATGCTCAGTGTTGACAATGCAGAGCATGCTTGGTGTTCTCTCTTTCTCCCACTGGTCCTCTCTCACTCATGCTGTCTTTCTTTCAAAATAAATAAACATTAAAAAAAATAAAATGAGGACTTTGGGAGGTAATTACATTTAGATGAGGTCATGATGATAGAGTCCCCATGATAGAACTAGTGCCTTTATAAGAAGAAGGCAAAAGAAAAAAAAATTAAAATAACTATAACTACAATAATCTGATAATGGATACAGGGCATAAAAGGATGTAAATTGTGACATCAAAAACAAAATGTGGGAGGGGAATTAAAAGTGTATATGATTTTGTATATGATTGATAACAACTTAACCGTTGTTATCAGCTTACGGTAGACTTTTAGAAATACGGTATGTTGTGTTTAAGCTTCCTGGTAAGTACAAAACAAAAACACAGTAGAAACACACACAAAAATGAAGACAAAGGAATCAAAGCATACCACTAGAGACAGTCATCCAGTCACAAAGGAAGACAGCAAGAGAGGAAGAAAGGAACAAAAGATCTACATAACACTTGAAAAACAACTAACAAAACAGCAATAGCAAGCCCTTGTCTATCAATAATCACATTAAGTGTAAATGGACTAAGTTCTCCAATCAAAAGACACAGAATGGTAGAATGGATTTAAAGAAAAAAAAAAAAAAACCCAACTATATGCTGCCTGCAAGAGACAAAATAGACTTTAACTCAAAAGCTGTAACAAGACAAAGGTCATTATATAATGATAAAGGAGTCAATTCATCAAGAGGCTATAATAATTGTAAATATTTCTTACACCTGACATAAGAGTGCCTAAATATATGAGGCAAATTCTAAAGGATCTAAAGGGAGAAATGGATAGTAATACAATAAAAGTGGTGGATTTCAATACTCCACTTTCAACAATGGATAGATCATTGAGAGAGAAAATCAATAAGGTGGTGCGCCTGGGTGGCTCAGTCAGTTGAGCGTCTGACTTCGGCTCAGGTCATGATCTCACAGTTCGTGGGTTCGAGCCCTGCATCGGGCTCTGTGCTGACTGCCAGCTCAGAGCCTGGAGCCGGTTTCAGATTCTGAATCTCTCTCTCTCTCTAACCCTTCCCGCTCATGCTGTCTCTCTCTCTCAGAAATAAATAAAAAACATTTAAAAAAAAAAAGAAAAGAAAAAGAAAATCAATAAGGTAACCTTGGACTTGAAGTACACTTTGGACAAGTTTGGATCGAAGAAACATATACAGAACATTCCATCCAGCAGCAACAAAATGCACATTTTTCTCAAGTGCAAAAGGAACATTCTCCAGAGTAGATCATATTATAGGCTGCAAAGCAAGTCTTAAAAATTTTAAGAAGTGTGACACCAGGAGGCACGTGCAGTTAGTTAAGTGACTTCAGCTCAGGTCATGATCTTGCAGTTTGTGAGTTCAGACTTCACATTTGGGTCGCTGCTGTCAACACAGAACCCACTTCAGATACTCTGTCCCTCACTCTCTGCCCTTACCCCACTTGCACTCTCGAAATTAAATAAAACATTCAAAAAGAAAATTGAGGCACCTGGGTGGTCTAGTCAGTCAAATGTCCGAGTTTGGCTCAGCTCATGATATCACAGTTCATGGGTTCGAGCCCATATCGGGCTCTATGCTGACAGCTCAGAGCCTGGAATCTGCTTCAGATTCTGTCTTTGTCTCTCTCTTCCCCTCCCCTACTCATGTTCTGCCTCTCTCTGTCTCTCTCAAAAAAATGACTAGACACTAAAAATATATAAAAAATTAAATAAAAAAGAAGATTGAAATCATTTCAAGCATCTTTTCCAATCACAATGGTATGAAGTGAGAAATCAATAACAGGGGGAAAGCTGGAAAAGTCACAAAAATGTAGAGATTAAACAAAATGCTCCTGAACAACCAATGGGTCAAAGAAGAAATCATAGAGTAATCAAAAAATATCTTGAGACAAGCAAAAATGGAAGCACAACTTACCAAAACTTACAGGATACAGCAAAAGTAGTTCTAAGAGGAGAGTTTATAACAATAAATGTCTACATTAAGAAAATAGGAAGATTTGGGGGCACCTGGGTGGCTCAGTCAGTTAAGTGTCCAACTCTTGGTTTCATCTCAGGTCATGATCTCACATGTTTATGAGTTTGAGCCCCATGTCAGACTCTACACTGACAGTACAGAACCTTCTTCAAATTCTCTCTCTCTCTCTCTCTCTCTCTCTCTCTCTCTCTGCCCTTCTCTCATTCTCTCTCTCTCTCAGATAAATAAACATTAAAAAAAGAAACTGGGAATATTTCAAATAAACAGCCTAATCTTACACCATAAGGAGCTAGAAAAAGAACACACTAAGCCCAAAGCTGGTAGGTGGAAGGAAGTCACAGAGATTAGGGCAGAAATAAATTAACTCAAGACCAGAAAGGCAATAGAAAAGATTAACAAAACTAAGAACTGGTTTTTTGGAAAGTTCAACAAAATTGACAGAACTTTAGCTGGACTAATTAAGAAAAAAAAGAAGACTTAAATAAATAAAATCAGAAGTGTAAGAGGAGACATTATAACTGATGCCACAGAAATACAAAGGATCTTAAGAGATGACTATGAACAATTATATGCCAATAAATTGGATAATCCAGAAGAAATGGATAAATTCCAAGATGTGTACTACAACCTACTCAGACTGAATCATGAATAAATAGAAAATCTGACCAGATCAATCATGAGTAAGGAGATTAAATCTGTAACTAAAAATCTTCCAAGAAAGAGAATCCCAGGACCAGATGGACTCACTGGTGAATGTAACAAAGATTTAAAGAAGAGTTAATATTGATCCTTCTCAAACTCTTCCAAAAAAACTGAATTGTGAGGAACACTTCCAAACTCATTTGCAAAGGCCCACATTACCCTAATACTAAAGCTGGACAGAGCACTATGAGAAAAGAAAAGTAGAAGCCAATATTTTGGTGAACATAAGTGCAAAAATCCTCAACAAAATATTAGCAAGACAGATTTAACCCCAAGTTGAAGTTATCCGTGGAATACAAGGATGGTTTCACATACGCAAGTCAATTAATATGATATGCCACATTAACAAAGTGGAAAATAAAATCATGTGGTTATCTCAATAGATGCAGAAAAGGCACTTGACAAAATTCAACATCCTTTCATGAACAAAAACTGTCAACAATGTAGGTATAGAAGGAAGATAGCTCAGAATACTAAAGACCATATATGATAGCCTCACAGCTAACATCATACTCAATAGTGAAAAACTGAAATCTTTTCCTCAAAGACCAAGAACAGGACAAGCATTATTCTAGTACTGTTCAAGTAATATTCTAGTACTGAGGGTCCTAGCCAGAGCAATTAGGCAAGAAAAAGAAATAAAAGGTAAAAGCATTCAAATTATAAAGTAAGAAGTAAAAGTGTCTTTGTTTGCAGATGACATGATCTTATACAGAGAAAATCATAAAGACTCCACCAAAAAAAAAAAAAAAAGTTCAAACTAATAAATTCAGTAAATTTTCAGGATGCAAAATCAACATACCAAAACCAGTTGTTTTTCTATACACTAACGACAAACTATCCAAAAAAGAAATTAAGAAAACAGTCCCATCTATAATAGTATGAAAAAAGAATTAAATATTTAGGAATAAATATGAGTGAGGGGGTGAAAGATCAGTATACCAAAAACATTAATGAATAAATTGAAGAAGACACAAATAAATGGAAAGATACTCCACATTCATGGATTGGAAGAATTAATATTATTAAAATGTCCGCACTACCCAAAGCAGTCTCCAGATTCAGTACAATCACTATGAAAAGTCTAATGGCATTTTTCAAAGAAGTAGGAAAAGCAATCCTAAAATTCATATGGAACTACAAAAGACCTAATAGCTAAAGTAACCTTGAGCAAAAAGTGCAAAGCTTGGAGGCATCACACTTCCTGATTTCAGACTATATATTACAAAGTTACAGTGATCAAAACAGTATGGTACTGGCATTATAAATAGGCACATAAACCAATGGAACTGAATAGTAGTTCAGAAATAAACCCATGCATATGTGGTCAGCTAATTTTTGCCAAAGGGTGGTCAAGAATATATAATGGGGTTAGAATGGATAGCCTCTTTGGGGCGCCTGGGTGGCTTAGTCGGTTAAGCGTCCGACTTTCGCTTAGGTCATGATCTCGCGGTTCATGGGTTCGAGCCCCGCGTCGGGCTCTGTGCTGACTGCCAGCTCAGAGCCTGGAGCCTGTTTCAGTCTGTGACTCCCTCTCTCTCTGACCCTCCCATGCTCACGTTGTCTCTCTCTCTCTCTGTCTCTCCTAGAAATAAATAAAACGTTAAAAAAAATTTAAAAAAAAATAAAAAAATAAAAAAAAAAAGAATGGATAGCCTCTTTGATAAACGTTTCTAGTAAAACTGGATATTGACTTGAAAAAGAATGAAATGGAGCCTTTACCTTATACCATACTCAAAAATCAAGTCAAAATAGATTAAGACCTGAAATTGTAAAACTCCTAGAAGAAAACATAGGGGAGAAGCTCCCTGACAATGATCTTGGCAATGATTTTTTGGATCTGACACCAAAAGCACAGGCAACTAAAGCAAAAATAAACAAGTGGACTACATCAAACCAAGCAGTTTCTGCACAGCAGCAGGTACAATAAAATGAAAAGCCAATAAGGGGTTAATATACAGTGTAAATAAATAATGCTTACAATTCAATAACCAAAAAAACCCAAAAACATATAGCCTCATTGAAAACGATGGGGTGCCTAGGAGGCTTAGTTGGTTAAGTATCGAACTTCGGCTCAGGTCATGATCTCACAGTCTGTGGGTTCGAACCCCACGTCGGGCTCTGTGCTGACAGCTCAGGGCCTGGAGCCTGCTTCAGATTCTGTGTCTCTCTGTCTCTCTGCCCCTCCTCCACTTGCTCTCCATCTCTGTCTCTCAAAATAAAATAAAGACGTAAAAAATTAGAAAAGAAAATGAATGAGGGACCTGAACAGACATTTTTCCAAAGAGGGTATACAGACAGCCAACAGGTAATGAAAAGATGCTTAACATCACTAATCAGGGAAATGCAAATCAAAACCACAACGAGATATCACCTCACACCTGTGAGGATGGCTATTTTCCAAAAGTCAGAGGATTACAAGCATTTGCAAAGATGTGGAGAGAAGAAGACTCTTAGGATGAGAATGTAAATTGGTACAGCCATTATGGAAAACAGTATGGAGTCCCTTCAAAAATTACCCTTATCTCCGACTTCCAGCTTTCAGAACTTTGAAAAACAAATTTCTGTTTCTTAAGCTGTCCACTCTGTGGTATCTTGTTATGGCCACCAGAAAAGGCTAAGCCACTTCCCTCTGCATATTGAAACAGAGCCAGGAACGTCTTGGATGGTCAATATTTGTATGTTGCTTGATTGTTTACTGTGCCTCATTAAAGGCCAGCATGGCATATCTTAGTTTGGAACATAGAAAGTGTACTGAAAACATTTCTGGGATGATGTATTCCAATACCAGATTGTGTAATTATGCAAAAAAAAAATACTACAACTTGGTCAAGTTACTTAGCCTCTTGTGCCTTAATTTACTCATCTGTAAGGTGGGAATAATAAAAGTACCTCCCTCAAGGGGTTAGTGTGAGTAATTAATGAATCAACATATGCACAGTACTTAGAACAGTACCTGACAAACAGAAAGTCCTATAGGTTTCTATTGGCATTGTTCTTTTTGCATGCAAATTGATACAAACTAGAAAGGGATGGTTTCAATAATGATGCCGGTGATCCATAGGTCTTAGGGAAAGAGAACTCCTATCACTGTTTTATATGCAACTTGGCCCAGTGCTTGACACATGAGAGGCACCACAAAAATCTTTGTAGAATGAGCGAGTTGTGGAATGATCTCCAACCCTCAAAGTGCTGAAATATCCACGTAGAAAAAGTTCAAAAAGTAGAGGTTGGGTAATATCTTTCCCTCGTTTTAAAAAGGAGTGTTTCCAATATACACTAGCATCCAGTCTTTCCCTCAATTCTGAGCCCCTGAAGCCCAATTTCTAGCTCAGCACCATGGCACTGCCCCTCTTTCCTGACAGATATTTTTCTGTTGCAGGCATGATATACAGTTATAAGCAAGGATGCCACGGTAATAACTCTGTTCTCTGGCATATGAATGAGAATGATTTCTCTTGGAGCTCTCCATGCCTGCTGCTTTGAGTTATTTGTCATTTCCTTTATGGGCCTGTTGAAGAGAGCTGGGCTATGGGATGTGTCATGAAAGCCACATGCATTGTCTTCTCTTAGACACCAGGGAGATTTGATGGGTTTCCTTTTTCGTAGGATTCTAAGGAGATGCCCTTCTAATCTTGGAAAGACTGCCTGTTGTTACCCTTGAGGTTTGGCATGGTGGCATCAAATAAAAAGACTTTCGTTCTGTTGGGAGGGAAAACAATCAAATATTCTTGTTGGGAGGCACCTTTGAGGCCATCTGGTTGAAATACCCATCTAAGGGCATGGGCCATGTTCGCCTTTTCAGTGCATAGCGTAGAGTACATTTTTTGATAGATATCTGTTGATTAAATGAATATTTTGCAAGCTGGGGTCTGGAAATACTTTACATTGGTCTATTTGGATTTGGCCATTCTCATCTGTACTGTAGCAAATAGAACCTTTTCTCTCCACCTGCACCCTCAGTCTGAATTATCCAGCTCTCTTCTGTACCCCCTCACATCCTTAATTCCCTCCATTGCAGCACTTGCTGTACAGTAATGTCTGTCTGTCTTTCTGTCCTTATCCTAATCCCTACAGTTCTGTGTCTATCTTGTCCAATTCTGTATTCCCAGTGCTGAGCTAATGGTCGGTGCTGAAAAAATATTAGTTGGAGGAATAATATTAATGCCTATGGTGTACAGTGAAAACAGTTACAATGCCACACACCATATTTATGTCACACAAAGGGCTTCTTGTGGACAAAGATAGCAGAAGAATGGTGGCATTCATGGAACAGCTGCAAGGCGAATGATTGGCCATTGAGGTTCTTCGTTTGTAACATCGGAACAATCATAAGGTTGTAGGGATTCAGTGGGAAGATTCTCTAAAGGGAGCTAGTTCATGGCTTTTAGTGTAGCAGGTAGAAGGTTGCTTTGCCCCTTACCTTCAGTTCTATGAAGAGGCAGAAGGATTTGGTAGAAGCAAAAGGCAGTGCCTTGGAAAGTAAGCAAAGATGACCCCTCCTTCCTCTCCCCACCTCATTCCCCTCCCCATCATCCTTGCTAAGCCAAAAGGAGTGGAAAATGCCAGCTATCAACCTTAGGGAGTCTGGGAAGCACCACCCCAGAGGAGGACCTGCTGAAGCATGGGTCTTAGAGCCTCAGAGCAGTAGAGCACTAAGCTAGGTTCCAGGTAGGCTAGAGAAATGGGAGCCTAAGGGCTCAAATGCTAGGGAACAAGAAAGTTCCTTTGTCATCATAATGAGTTAGGTGGGTGTCCACAAAGACTGAGATTGAGTGCTGGCTTTCTCAGTTTCAGTGTCTGAGGATTTGTTTTAGCACATTTTTCCTGTTAAGTAGTATGGCTCTCAAAGTGATATTCTTCACAGCCTTAGAATGGAATGATACCACACAATGGCAATCATCTAAACTAACAACTGGAGCCATCAGTAACAGGGCATGGTAGAAAAACGGATCATTTTCATTTCACCTGTTTCTCATTCATTTACTTGTCCATTCACTCATTCATCCAAAAAACGTTTAATAAGCTGTTCCTGTAGGTTAACGATTGGCCAAGGAACAAGAAATATACTGGTGATCAAGATCCACATGAGACTCTGCCCTGATGGTATTTACAATCTAACAAGAAGGATGAAACCACCATACACATGTAATATAATGTGAGTGCCGTGGAGGACATATGGGAAGAGCTATAATAACAGGAGGGACTATTAAGAGTCAGAGAAAAGGCCTTTTGAGCTGAGAATTGATGGATGTATAGGCATTAACTAAGAAGCTGGTAGAAGGAGGAGGGAAATCATAAGAGACATTCTACTAAGCAGAGGGAACCAACATAAAAAGGCAGTCACAATTGAGTGAGGTAAATGCTGGGAGAGGGGAAGGAGTGGGTATTATGAGAGCCTCTGCCTAGTTTCTGAACAACCCTGAGAGACAGGCAGGCAACTATTACTGTCCCTTAGAGTGCATAAGGCAGTTGACACTGACATATTCATGTCTTTAAGTCATTTCATGAGTCGTTATTGATCACCTCTTAGGTTTAAGTCACTGTGCTGAGGCCATCTGCACATGTTTAGATATGGTCCCTGCTCTCTAAGAGCTTACCTTCTAGTAGGGAGGGCGAACGGGTTAGCCTGCGTCGCAGAGCTGGGGCCAGATAGGGCTGAAACTTGAAGTCTTCTGACTCCAGGTCCAATGTTCTTTCCATGTTGTCACATTGCGGCTCAGCAAGAGAGGTCTTTGTCAGTCCCATACATGGTGGCTTGGCCAGATGAGGCAGCCCAGCTTGTATTCTAGCAGCTAGTGAGGATTTCCTAACATTCACCGAGCACACCAGGAACCTGGGACTGTACAAGGTAAAGTGGAAGCAAAACCAGAATTTTGGGGCAGCACAGCTCAACTGTGACAGCCGTAGCTTCCTCTTCTTGAATTACTTCTGTGGACTAGACATTCTACACATACCACATATCCATTCATAACGACAGCGCTATGAATCAGGTACGTACCCATACTCCTTCACGTCTTCTGCAGATACGGACGCTGAGGCTCAGTGAGGTTATGCAGCATTGCTAAGCTTGCTCATGTCGTAATTCAGGCTGACAGAATGCAAACCCGCATAGTCTCCACAGCCCACGCCCTTCACTGCCATGCTGCGTTGCATCTATCAGACTAGAATGAAGTGGATGACACTAGCCCAGAGACAAAGGGTCAGCCTGGGACAAAGCCCGAAGATTATTCTTTCTGGCAGGATAACCATCAGTGTTTAATAGGTGAAAAAGCACAAGATTGGACCCAGAAGAGCAGATTGACCACATCTGCTAATTTCAAATGTCAAGTGACTATTGACTTTTGGTTTCCTACCATTTTGTCCATTGTGGTCATAATTTATAAGGCCTTTCTATCCTCCCGGTGTGTATTTGTTCCAAGTAATCAAAGCTACAAAACATAACCTTTATACAAGCTGAATTTGAAAAGCTTGCCAAGAGGGCGGATTTGCCGCAAACCTCATGTGTGTCTTTCACCTTTATGATCTCCTGGGATCCTCACAACCACCCCAGTGAGGTTCTTTCTGTTTTAGAGTTGAGGAAATGTAAGGCTGGGGGAGTTCAAGGTCGTGCAGCTGGTTAGGGTTTTGGAGTCATTGCTGAGCACCTTCGCTCTTGGAAATGGGGGAGAACATATTCATTCTTTAAGAAGCTTATCGCCACTCGCATTTCTGTTTTTGTGCCCCCACTGGAATGAACCAGTTAGTAAAACATTTGGCTTTTCAAAATATGTACTGGGTACGTAGGTGTACAGTGATTTACTAAGATTTATTTTCCATTCCAGATTCAGAAACCTCATTCAGTATTATTTGTGTTTATAAACGCTGTCTTATACATTACCTAAGTAATACAAAAAGTAGCTTGTATTATTTTCTAGGTTTCCTAATGTAAGCAGCATATATGGGTAGCTTTATTTGATAGGAGCTACAGGATTTCTATTCAGATACAGCATATTTGGGTGAGGGTGGGGGCTTTGGTCCCTTTGAGGATATACCACATACTTTCGCTGCATTCAGATTCTACCTGTCGACTTGTTAGTGTCCACGGATTCTTTCTTCCAGTGTCTTATCCCTCATGACTGGCAGGATTAGTTGCTCTAAACATTTTCACTTTCAAAACAAACGTGAGTCATAACCCATGTGGATATGATGACTGTAGTTGATTTGGGGAACATTTGAAAAGATGAAGTGGGAATAAACAAGACCATTACTGTAAAAGTTTTTTTTTTATATTTTTATTTATTTCTAGGAGAGAGAGAGAGAGAGACAGCATGAGCAGGGGAGGGTCAGAGAGAGAGGGAGACACAGACTCTGAAACAGGCTCCAGGCTCTGAGCTGGCAGTCAGCACAGAGCCCGACGCGGGCTCGAACCCACGACCACGAGATCATGACCTAAGCAAAAAGTCAGACGCTTAACCGACTAAGCCCAGGCGCCCCCTTTTTTTTTTAAACAGACCTAATGCACTGGAAGTGGTGTAGAGGAAATGGAGGGGGGAAATGTGAACATTGGAAATGTATCCCAGTGAGCTCAAGCTTAGGGGAGAGGGCATTCAAATTAAGGAGATATTCATTCGCTTATTCAACAAATATTTAATGAATCAGGTGTTGTACTAGGCACTAGAGATGCAGCAATGAATGAAAAAATAAGACAAAAATACCTGCCCTGTTGAAGCTGACATTCAAGAGGGAGAGAAGAGACAATAAACCTAAAACACATTTAATGTCAGATGGTGCTAAGTGCTATGGAGAAAAATAAAGCAAGGAAGAGAGATAGGGTTGCTCGAGTGTGTGTGGGGTGTGTGTGTGTGTGTGTGTGTGTGTGTAGGTGTGTAGAGCCAGGCTAGAGAAGGCTAAATAGAGAAGATGACATCCCAATAGTGGCCCGAAGGAGGTAAGGGACGAGTAATACAGATATATGCACAGAAAGAGCTCCAGGTACAGAGCACAGCAAGTATAAAGACCTTCAGATGAGAGCACGTTCAGAGACCAGCAAGGAGACCAGTGTGGCTGGAGTGGAGTGGGCGAGAGAGAGGAGATGAGGTTGGAGAGGTGGCCGGGAAGCCGGCTCGCCCATGGCAATAAGTTTTGTTTTCAAGCATCTGGTTGATAGTCAACCAGTAGAGTGGACCCCGTTAGTGCCCTGCCCACGTTGCCTTTACTAATCATGTGTACCTATCCCTTCGCTGCTGGGAGTATTGCTTCCTGAGGCTCTTAGTTGCCCCTTTTTCTAGAACAGGAGGCCTCTTGCTTGAGAGGTACTGCTTCCTCATCCCTCGGAGCAGCCCACAGCCAATGACTGGTTCAACCCTTTTGCCTCGAGGCGGGTCCAACCACGCGCTGTAGTTAGCGCTCCAGACCTCCTCAAGAGGTCGGGTTAAAGCCAGACTTCAGCCAAGCCCACAGCCTTGCTTGGTCACCAACCTTGCCCTGCCCTCTTCCTCTTTCTCCCGTTCTCCCCAAAGAGTCCCTACCTCAGGATCTCCATCTAGGGACACTAACCACCGAAACCAGCTTACAGCAACATGACTTGAGAAAGCTAACATGCTCCATGTTTCTCCTCAGAGGTCAACTTTGGGTTATATTTTATTGAACCAGGCACTCAGGATGGTGAGGGGGATCATTCGTGCCAGTCTCTACTACCTTCCTTTTAAGAAGCCAGGAAAAATATTTGTGAGCTAGATGGCACTTGAAGTGCCATTGTTGTCATCTGTGACGGCCTTTTTAATTCTCCTCAGCAGAGGAGGGCACTTTGACTAGGGTCTTGGTGGTATTGTGTTACAACAATTGATTCGTTTTTACATGGGTAAGTGAATCCACAGGAGGGTCCCTTTAGATGCCTCATTTTAGTTATTTGAAATCCTAGTCAATACATATCGACTTCTTTCCTGCAGTCTTATAATTGTGTGTAAGTGAATACAGTATCTGTCCTTTTCTGAGAAATACCAGTGTTTTCCACATCTTTTGTCTAACTACAGCCTCTCGTTCCTGCTCTCTACTTTTGGAAGGAGAGATGAGCTGTGACCAGAAAATCTGAACCCATTTCAAAAGTACCAAGTGATAAATTTGCCCTTCTCCCACTTCTCACTAGTTTGGGCCAACTGACTTGGTTATCAAGGACAAGGTTTCGAGAACAAATATTTGGCGTTGACAAGCATCTGGTTATCAATCTGACCTTTAGCCATTAGTGTCAGAAAACTCCAACTGAAGGCCCTCTCTCTCGTGTGGGTTGTGAATGAGCAAAGCCAAGTTCCTGAAGGGCGTCTCCAACTCTCTAAGGTTCTCCACTACCCACTGTTATCATAGGGCTTGCCCATGGTCTTCAGGACATTGGATTTACCTTTCAAAGAGCCACCATTAAGGTATAAAAACCAGGGCGACTCACACTGTATATGATACTTTGGAATTCTTTGGGACCACTGCAACACAATACCATCAAGATCCTAGTTAAAAATACCCTCCTCTGCTGAGGGTCAGACTTAGAAAAACAGTCACAATGTTAACAGTGGCATCTCTAGCGCTACCTGGCTTACAGGTGCCTTTCCTGACTCTGTAAGACAATGGAAGGTACTGCAGATTGTCAGGAATGGTCTGCCTCACCATCTGGGTGCCTAATTCAATAAAATATAACCCAAACTCAAGCACTGAGAAGAAAGTAGAGTACATTAGTGTTCTAAAATTGTGTTGTTGAAAGTTGCTTGTCTTGGGTTTGGTTCTCTAGAAGCTGATCCTGAGACAAAGAATCTCTATGGGAAGAATGGGAGTAAGCAGGAGAGGACAGGGGAAGGAGCTGACCAGGCAAGGCTGTGGTCTCGGCTGGAGTCTGGCTTTAACTTGACCCCATGCATTCAGGCCCTTTTACCCTGCTTTCTCTTCCCTCAACATATTCATCTAGAGTAGACCAGATGCTGCCCTGACTCACACCTCAAGTAGTACTACCCTGTGCAATTGTCCCCCCTTGCAAATGATACACTAAAGATTCAGAGACGTAAATGCCTCGCCTAAGATCCCAAAGCTAGTGAGTGGCAGAGTCAGAGATAGACCCCAGGTCTTTTGACTGTGATGCCCTTCCCGAGAAAAGTATTTTCAAGGGGCAGTGACTTAGTTTTAACGTTCTGCTTGATAACAGGCAGTCCGCTTCCTCCTGGTGTGGGGAAGCCAATGCATCTCTATCTACTCAAGCCAAATTCTTGTTCTCTCCAAGTAATCTGTCTAGGTAGTGCTCTCTTTAAAGCCTCCGATGGGCTGGCTGTGCCCCATGATTGGTCCTTGTTTTTTGTTTTTCTTTTTAAATATTTTTATTTATTTCTCGGAGGGAGAGAGAGAGAGACAGCGTGGACAGGGGAGGGTCAGAATGAGAGGGAGACACAGACCCTGAAACAGGCTCCAGGCTCTGAGCTGGCAGTCAGCACAGAGCCCGACGCAGGGCTTGAACCCACGAACCGCGAGATCATGACCTAAGCGAAAGTCGGACGCTTAACTGACTAAGCCATCCAGGCGCCCCCCATGATTGGTCCTTGTAAGCCCAGAGCTTCTGGATAGTGGCTGTGTTGTTCCTGTGCTTCATTTTGCATCCTTTGCCATCAGCTGCACAGCCTCCTGCATCCTTGCCCATCTCCAGCATCTGGCCACATATTGGCCACTCCGGTGTATTATCTTGGCTCCTAGTTGATTATGATTGAGAAATGTCATCAATTAATGCCATGTAGGATGCTGACCCAGACTCCCAAGAACTGGTCTCAACGCTGCCTATGCCTATGTACTGAAGCTCCAACTATTCCCCTAGGATTTTCCAAAAGTAAACAAGCAACTAGTCAAACAAACTTAGCAACCCACCTCAGTATGTTTAGATCAACGTGCTTCCAGTTCAGTTGGGAGATTAAAGTCATAGAGAGCAGGGGAGCTGGTGGTGAGATGTGGGGCAGGGGACGTAATGGGCAAAGAAGTACTTGGTGCCTGACGGAGAAGTTGTTGGCTGTGCCTTTTATTTTTTCTCTTTGCAGAGGAAACTGGAACTCTCTCAGTGATTCAGAGCATCAAAGATGGCAGGGACCTCTCTTGCCATTATTTTTTTTTGTATTTATCTAATCTTGCTTTATAAAGTATATATTAATACATAACATAGTTTGGACTTGGGTGTTGTTTTTTAAATTATGCTGATTTAAATATTTTTCATTGGCGTCTTTAATATCATTCACATTTAAAGTAATTATATGGTTTGTATAGTTGGATTAATATCTACCATTCTCATAAAAGTATACAAAAAAAGGATAATGATGAAATAAATTATTTGTGAACATCCTGACATATCTTCATACTATTTAATATCTTAAAGCCCAATATAAACTTTGTTCAAAATTAATAACAATCATTTGCCTATTTGCTTTTTTATAAATAGTTTGTCAAGTTGGTTTCCAACAACACCCAGTGCTCATCCCCACACGTGCCCTCCTCCATGCCCATCACCCCCCTCCCCTGCACACCCATCAGTCCTCAGATTGTTCTCAGCATTCAAGAGTCTCTTATGGTTTGCCTCCCTCTCTCTCCCCCACCATTTCCCTCCTTCCTCTCCCCCACGGTCCTCCGTTAAGTTCCTCCTAGTCCTCCTATACGTGCAAACATATGGTATCTGTGCTTCTCTGCCTGACTTATTTCGCTCAGCATAACACCCTCAAGGTCCATCCATGTTGCTGCACATGTCTTGCCATTATTTTAAAGGTGGCCAAAGGGAAGCAATTCAGTTACAAATGTTGACATAGCCCTACCTTGGGACACCTAGGAAACTTTCTGGAAACCGTGAACTACAGGACCTTAATGGACTGTCTTTGTGGCGGCTCGTCATACCTATGGTAGGGCAGCTGCTTAAAATTTGATCCTTGGAGTATTACTTGTGACACTTTCACAGACGCTGCATGGCCTCTGTTTCCATGTCATCTCCGCTCTGCCACTTTGCTCTCCTTATACCCAAGAGAATGCATCAGTGACATGCCAGCCAGGGCAGGGCATGGGCTAAACTCTCCCCTTAAATTTGTCCATTCTGTGTGTGAAGTAGCCAGGGTGAGTCACGACAGACCCTATGGTGAATGGGTATGTGAGAGAAGCCTCTCTCTACAGAGATGGCAGGGTACCTGCTAGCCTGGCACTATGCTGGATCCAGCAAGAGACAGTAAGCCTGGTGTGGGCAAAACACCCTTTGCAAAGCAGCCACCTGGGCTAGGGTGGCCCCTGTTGGGCATTTGGCTAAGGAGGGCTACTAACCACCTCCTAAGTAATAAGGCTAAATAGCACATATACGTTTAAATGACAGCATTCATTCTGTGGGGTTCTATACAGCCGACTGTATTTAGATTCATGCCAAACCCAGGGGGTCACAGCTACTTGTAATTTTCTTGCCAAAACATGGGAAAAATTAGGGGTTTGTTGCCTTTTAATTCAATAGGGGGAAAAGCACTACCTACCGTCTCCTCCAGCAGCTAAGTATGTAGAGGTGCTGATTAAATCTTTGTGTTTCCCTCTGGAAGTACCGTTCCTCCAGCTTGTTTCTTGAGACCCCCCTTCAACTCTTTTTGTTGTTGCTGCTGTACTTAAATTCAGAAAGGAAAAAGATAAAAGAGTTGTCTGGAGTAATTTTCTTTCAAGAGGCAATACTGACAGATCTTAATTGAATAATCCCTGTCTAATGGTGTTTTCCTTACCAGGGTTGCTTCTGAATTTGCCACTAGCCCTCAATTTGCCTAGCTCAGAAGGCTTTCAGGTCTGCTACGTTGTGCGTGGTGTCTAGCATGGTGTGTTAGATACTGGATTTAGGATTGGAGACCTGGTTCTCTTCCTACTTCTGGCATATATTTTCTGGGCAACCTTCACCAAACAACTCTTAGAGCCTCGCTTCCCCCATGTAACAGTCAGAATAATACTTCCCTTGTTTATTTCATAGAATCATTAGGAAGATCAAAATTAAGTCAAAGTGAGGAACTATTTGGGAAAATACTTCTTAAGTTGAAATGCTAATAAAACACATTAAACTGGTTACCACGCTGCTGGTCACACACAACACTGGGTTTGGGTTTCCTCCATATCATTACGATAGCCAACTTCAGTGTTTGTCACTCACTGCATCGAAACATTTTGATAGCACCCAATAGAAACGATGCTGATTATTGACAAATTTCAATTACGATAATTACCTCAGAGCAAGGAGAGCACAGGATCACACTGAAGCGTTGATCTGAATTTTTTCCAGTGTGTATCGACACAGGGATTTAAAATATGGAATGAAATACACAATATTTGCCCATCAAATAAAAATTCACTCTATCGTAACACTGAAGGAGTCAGGGAGAAGATTCCAATTCTGCAGACCCAAGATACTGCTCGGGGCACTTGGGACTCTTACAGTGGAACGGGAAGGCACCGAAACCCATAGATACTAGATTTATGATTGGGATGGATCATTCTCAAATCTGGAAAAAGGGGAAGTAAAATGGTGGGGTATTAGAAGGAATGAGGACTGAGAGATGAAGATGGGAAGCTCACATCCTGCAACATTTGAATAGGTCTGCCTCTTGATCTTCCTCTTGGCTCAGACATCTACGGGCTTTTCCAAATCTAGCATTCTGGCAAGAAACGGGGGAAGACCCATAAAAATCACATAGGAAGAGGGCTTGGGACCTATTAAGCATTCAGTAAACAGCGGCTATCATCATTGATATTTCATTATTATTCTTACTATTTGTCATTACCATCAACACAATGTTAGAGAGGTAGACGCTTATATAGTCTATGCTTTGGCACGCTCACCCAATTTAGTGTTTGCTTTTCAGGCTATACTGCTATAGACTAAGAGAGGAATCTCATCTCCCAGCTGTTTCATTTCACAGAGAAGGAAACTGGGACCCAGATAGAAAGTGACCTGCTCTAGGTCCCGCAGCAAGGGAGAGGCAGAGGCATAGTGGAACTTGGAGCTCATTGGTTCATGCAACTTTGTGCATGTCGTTGGCTGTCCCTTCTGACTCTTCCATCATCACTGGAGATATGAGGACTTTGTAGCCTCATGGGTTAGGAGTCTTAATAACAGAAAATTCTCTGAATCCTGTATTTCTCTTAACCATATATTCCTCTGATTTCTCGGCCATTTCCACTTTAGAATAGTGCCTGGCTCATAGGGGCTGCTCCATAAAAAATGTAGAATGAGTGGATGGTTCCAGATTTTTCATTCCCCTCAGCTGAAGTAACCGAGCTCACTGTCTCCTGTTTCATTAACCTTTTGGTGACAGTGACTTGTGACCCCAGATTCCTGATGGTATGCCTTCTGTTCTCCTTGAAGAGGTTGATCTTTTCTGTTAGCTCTGATCACTCCCGTAAGTACAGGTCTTGGTATCTCGGTTTGGAGGTGAGCTTACCTTAGGGCCTGAAGGAAAGCTATCTTTAATGAGGTGGTCTCACTTGTGCTGCTGTCTAATCTTGTGACCCCTGCCACCTGGTGCCTGGCTCCCACACGTCAGCTGAAGATACGGCTAGATACAAATTGGAGCTGATAGAGATGAAGTTGGGCTTTCCCTCCAAACCAGAAGGGCTTACCTTTGCAGTCTTTAGGAATTTTGTGTTAGAGAGAAAAAGTTTGCACAGAGCGGGTTTTATTTACTTGGTGCACACAAGAGTGGAAGTGAGACGGAGGGCTGACACTGCAGGAGAAAGCCTCTTTGTTGAAGCCAGTGCCCCCCTTGGACAACTGAAGCTAAAGACGGCAGCACTGCAGTTTGCCTGGGCTTCGTCTTGATGGAGCTATATGTCTGTATTTCTTGTCCATATCACATCTGCCTTTGTGCCTGACTTGGAACTCCAATGGCAACTGGTGGCTGTCCCTATCCTATAGAATAGAAATATTTTCTGGGGCAGGCTTTTCCATCCTTTCTCCCAGCCTCGAAGCCTGTGATTGAGGGCACTGGTTTTCCTGGAGGCCAGTTTGAGGGAGGTGAGGCAGAGGAGGAAGCCAGCAGGGCTCCCTCTGTACTCCCTCATAAAACCAGTTCATGTATTGGGTTTCATGCAAGTTTGTTTGAAACCAAGGTCTGCTACTGAAGGAAGTTTGAAAAACACTGATCTTGTATAGTGACTTCAGGTTTAGGTATCAGATGTCCTCTGTTCTCAAACCAGCCCCGTTCGTGTATCCTGCAAAATGTTGATTTTTTTTCCTCTACTGTGCCCAACAAGCAACCCATTCTTAACAACTAATAGTCAAATAACAAATGGCAAAGGAAATTAGAAAATACTTAGAGAATAATGAAAATGGAAATACAAATTATCAAAACGTACAGGATGCAGCAAAGGCACTTTTTAAAGGGAAATTTATAAATGTAAGTGCCTACATTAAAAAAGAAGAAAGAGCAGTGCCTGAGTGGCTTGGTCGGTTAAGCATCCCACTTCGGCTCAAGTCATGATCTTGCAGTTCATGAGTTCAAGCCCCACGTTAGGCTCTGTGCTGACAGCTCAGAGCCTGGAGCCTGCTTCGGATTCTGTGTCTCCCTCTTCCTCTGCCCCTCCCCCACTCATGTTCTGTCTCTCTCTTGCTCTCAAAAATAAGTAAACATTAAAAAAATATTTTTTAAAGAAGAAGAAAGAAAGGGGTGCCGGGTGGCTCAGTCTGTTGAGCATCCAACTTTGGCTCAAGTCATGATCTCATGGTTTGTGAGTTCGAGCCCCACATTGGGCTCTGTGCTGACAGCTCAGTGCTTGGAACCTGCTTCAGATTGATTCTGTGTCTCCCTCTCTCTCTGGCCCTTCCCTGCTCATGCTCTCGCTCTGTCTGTCTGTCTCTGTCTCTCTCAAAAAGCAAATAAACATTAAAAATTTAAAAAAGAAGAAGAAGAAAGAAAGACCTCAAAACAGTAAATCAACTTCACACTTGAGTAAATAGAAAAAGAAGAACAAAGTAAGCCCAAAGCTAGCAGAAGGAATGAAATGAAAAAGATGAAGGCGGAGATTTACAAAACATAGAATAGAAAAACAGTGGGGAGCATCAATGAAACCAGAAGTTGGTCATTTGAAAACAACCACTGAAAACAAAACTGATAGAACTTTAGCTAGCCTGGCAGAGAAAATAAGAGAGAAGATGCAAATAATCAAAATCGAAAATGAAAATGGAGACATTATTATTGCTCCTACAGAAATAAAAAGGACTAAAGAAGACCTTATAAAATAAAAAGTACTATGAACACTGCATACCAACAAATTGGGTAATGTAGATGATACAGACCACTGCTTAGAAACATACAGCTGGTCAAGATTAAGTAATGAAGAGGTATAAAATCTGAATAAGCCTCCAACTGGTAAGGAGACTGAATCACTAGTTAAAAACTTCTCAACAGGGGCACCTGGGTGGCTCAGTTGGTTAAGCGTCTGACTTTGGCTCAGGTCACCATCTCACGGTTCACGAGTTTGAGCCCCACATCGGGCTCTGTGCTGACAGCACGGAGCCTGCTTGGGATTCTCTCTCCTTTTCTCTCTCTCTCTGCCCCTCCCCACTCATGCTATGTCTGTCTCTCTTGAAATAAATAAATAAATAAATAAAAACTTTTAAAAAAAAATACCCAGTCCTTGGGAGGAAAAAACAGAAAAGTTCCCTAGTGAGAGACATTGAAAAAAAAATTTTTTTTTTTTTTTTACAAACTTCTCAACAAAGAAAAGTGCAGGACCAAATGGCTCCACTGGTGAAATCTACCAAACGTTTAAAGGGGAATTAGCAACATTTCACAAATTCTTACATAAAATAGGAGAAAACACTTTATAATTCATTTTATAAGGCCAGCATTACTCTGATACCAAAGACAGGTAAAGACATCATAAGAAAAGAAACTACCAACCCATATGTCTTTTGAGTACAGTTGCAGAAATCTTCAATAAAATATCAGCAAACCAAACCCAACAGCATATGAAAAGGATTACATATTATGACCAACTGGGATCTAGCCCAGTAATGTAACGGTGGCTCAACAGATAACTATCAATGAAATACGGGAGGAAAACCCACAGGATTATCCCAACAAATACAGAAAAGGCATTTTATAAAATCCAACACCCTTTCATGATAAAAACTCTCAGAAAAACATAGGAATAGAAGGGAACCTCCTCAACATGAGAGAGAACATTTCTGAAAAATCCCACAGCTAACATCATACTCAGTGGTGAAAAACTTAAAGCTTTCTGCCTAAGATCAGGAACAAAACAATGATGCTCACTCTCAGTACTGCTATCCCACATTGTACTGGAAGTTCTAGCCAGAGCAGTCAGGCAAGAGAAAGAAATGAAAGGCATCCAAATTGGAAAGGAAGAGGGGCGCCTGGGTGGCTCAGTCGGTTAAGCGTCCGACTTCGGCTCAGGTCATGATCTCACGGTTCGTGGGTTCGAGCCCCATGTCGGGCTCTGTGCTGACAGCTAGCTTAGAGCCTGGAGCCTGTCTTCCGATTCTGTGATTCCCTCTCTCTCTCTGACCCTCCCCTGCTCACGCTGTCTCTATCTCTCTCTAAAAAATAAATAAAACATTAAAAAAAAACAAATTGAAAAGAAATAAAACTCTCTCATCACAGGTGACATGATACTATGTATAGGAAACCCCAAAGAATTCACAAGAAAGCACCTGCAGCTGATAACCTAATTGAGGAAAGTTGCAGGGTACAAGATCAACATGCAAAATTGGTTGTGTTTCTATACACCATCTATAAAGGAAAGTAAGATAGAAATCCCACTTATAATAACATCTAAAATAATAAAATACTCAGGAATAAATTTAACCAAGAAAGTGAAAGACTTCTACACTGAAAACTATAAAATATTGCTAAGAGAAATTAAGTAAGACCTAAGTCTAACTCAAAGGCATCTTGTGTTCATGGATAGAAAGACTTCATATTGTTAAGATGTCAGTACTACCCAAAGTGATCTACAGAGTCCATGTAATTTGTATCAAAATCAAACAGATTTTTTTTTGCAAAAATGGAAAGCCTATCCTCAAATTCATATAGAATGACAAAAGACCCCTCTATAGACAAAACTATTGTGAAAATGTAGAACAGAGTTGGAAAACTGTTGCTTTCTGATTTCAAAACTTAACCACAAAGCTATAGTAATCAAAACAGCGTGGTACTGGCATAGGATAGACATATAAACCAATGGAATAGAAAGGAGAGTCCAGAAATGCACCCACACGTCTGTGTCCAAATGATTTTTTGACAAGGGTGACAAGTCCATTCAATGAAGAAACAATTTTCTCTTCAAAAGATGGTGCTGGGACAACTGGAGTTCATATGCAAAAGAATCACAATAGACCCCTACCTCACTCTGTATTCAGAAATTAACTCAAATGGATTAACAAACTACATATAAGAGCTGAAACTATAAAATTCATAGAAGAAAACATATGGGTAATTCTTCATGTATTAGAATTTGGCAACGGATTTTTAGGTCATGATGCCAAAAGCACCAGCAAGAGAAGAAAAATTAGATAAACTGGACTTCATTCAAATTAAAACTTTTGTGCAAAGGAGAGTATCAAGAAAGTGAAAAGACAACCAATGGGAGAAAATATTTGCAAATCATGTATCTGATATGTGTTTTTTTAATGTTTTATTTATTTCTAGGAGAGAGAGTGAGAAACAGCGTGAGCAGGGGAGGGTCAGAGAGAGAGGGAGTCACAGACTCTGAAACAGGCTCCAGGCTCTGAGCTGGCAGTCAGCACAGAGCCCGATGTGGGGCTTGAACCCACGAACTGCGAGATCATGACTTAAGTGAAAGTCGGACACTTAACTGACTAAGCCACCCAGGTGTCCCTGATGTTTTTTTTTTTTTATGTTTATTTTTAAGAGAGAGAAAGCGTGTGAATGGGGAGGGGCATAGAGAGAGGGAGACACAGAATCCAAAGCAGGCTCTAGGCTCTGAGCTGTCAACACAGAGCCTGATGCAGGGCTTGAACCCATAAACCTTGAGAACCTGAGCCGAAGTCAGCTGCTTAATCGACTGAGCCACCCACACGCCCCCTGATATGTGTTTTTATATATAAAGAACTCTTAAAACTCAGCAACAAAAAGAGAAAAACTGGGCATAGGCCTTAAATAGACATTTCTCCAAAGAAGATATATAATATCCAATCAGTGCATGATCAAGTGTTGAACATCATTAGCCATTAGATTAATGCAAGTCAAAACCACAATGAGCCACCACTTCATACCCATTAAGAAGGCTATAATTTTTTTTTTGAAGGAAAATAACAAGTATTTGTGAGGATGTGGAGAAATTGTAGCCTTTGTACAGTGTTGGTATGAATATAAAATGGCGCAGCTACTGTGAATAATAGTTTGACAGTTCCACAAAAGGCTAAATGTAGACTTACCTTATGATCCCGCAATTACACTCCTAGGTATGTGCCCCAAAGAATTGAAACCAGGAACACAAAAGATACTTGTATACTAATATTCATTTCAGAATTATTCCCAGTAGCCAAAAATTGGAGACAACCCAAGTGTCCATCAACAGATGAATGGATAAACAAAATGTATATACACATAGTGGAAGATGTGATTTATGCTCCAACAGTGATTAACCTTGAAAATATTGTGTCAAGTGAAAGAAGCCAGACACCAAAGAATAAATGTTGTATAGTTTCACTTAGGCAAATTCACAGAAACAGAAAGTAGATTAGAGGCTAAAGAGGGGATGGGTAAGAGGATAATGGGGAATTATTGCTTAAGAGTCACAGAGTTTCGGGGCATCTGGGTGGCTCGGTCAGCAAAGCGTCCAACTTTGGCTCAGGTCATGATCTCACAGTTCCTGAGTTCAATCCCCACGTTGCGCTCTGTGCTGACAGCTCAGAGCCTGGAGCCTGCTTCGGATTCTGTGTCTCCCTCTCTGCCCCTCCCCCATTTGCACTCTGTCTCTGTCTCTGTCTCTCTCTCTCAAGAATAAATAAACATTATAAAAGGCGTTAGAGAGTTTCTGCTTGTGGTGATGAAAATTTTTTTGAAAGGGATAGTGGTGGGAGCACAATAAATGTAATTAAGGCCCTGAATTATACCCTTAAAAATGGTTAACATGGCAAGTTTTTACATTCTGTGTATTTTACCACAATAAGAGATATGAAGAGAGAAAACCTTTGCTAATTAAAAATAAAGTTCAAAAGTGCATATATTATTTAAAATGAAATGACAGTGTTTTCAAATAATCTTTTTTCTCTAAAAGAAGAAATAAAGCTAACCACAAAGGAATTTTTCTAAGAATAGAAAATTTCTCATAAAAAAGAGACTTTCATATCTCTTATTTAGAATGACTTTACTTCAGATAGAAGAAATACTACTGACACTTTAGTCGACTCATATTCTATTTAGAAATTTTTCTTTTGTTGGAACCTTTCTGAGATGACTAATGCTAAATATTGAGGTAATATTTTTTCTTAATCATGGTAATCTTTATCAAACACCTAGAGATCCAGTCTAATTACTCTGGCCCATCACCACGGCCTGTTTGTTTGGTCTTAACAATCAGAACAGCAGATAAAGTCCCTGCCGACAAATGTTCAGAGACCATGACATAGCTTACTTCTCTGTTCAGGATATCACGAGGCCATAATCAAGGTGTTGGTTGGACTATATTTCTTTCTGGAGGTCAGCGCCTCTTCTAAACTCATGTGATTGTTGGCAGAATTCACTTGTTTGTGGCTGTAGGATTGAAGTCCCCATTTTCTTGCTGGCTGTCATCTGGGGGCCATTCTCAGATTCTAGAGACTTCCCAAAGTCCCTTGCCACATAGCCCCCTCCAAGTCTTCTCACATGGCCACCTGTTTTTTCCAGGCCAGCAGATGAATCTCTCTCTTTTAATGCTTTCACTTGATTTAGTCAGGCCCACCCGGATTAATCTCTTTTGATTACTTAAAATCAGCTAATCCTAAAATCTTTTTAAACTTTGCCATCTTCTCTTGGCTGGAAGGACATTACAGATTTGACTCACATTTTAAGGGAAGGAATTATACCAGGTGGAACTGATTGGCTGTCACCCTGGCATCTGTCCACCACAATGGAGTTCTCACGCAGCATGGGTAACAAATGGGGAGAAGAAGGATTATTCTTACAACGAAAAATCAATGTAGCTAAGTCAAAGTTTGGTTGAAGAAATGGGCTAATGGTACTTTTGTGTTTCCCAGCTTCCCTGTGGCATGTGTTTGCATTCGTCAGTCTTCTCCAGAGAAACCAACAATATGATTTATTTGTTAATTATAAGGAATTAGTTCACACAGTGATGGAAGCTGGCAAGTCCCAGGATCCACAGAATGAGTCAGGGAGCTGGACACCCAGAAGAACTAATGGATTCGTTTCGATCTGTGTCTTAAGGCCCGAGAACCAGCAAAACTGGTGGTGTAGCACTAGTTCGCAGGCCAGCAGACTTGAGACTGAGGAAGAGCCCACCGTCCAGTTTGAGTTTAGAGGCAGGAATGAAGCTTATGATTCACTTCAAAGGCCATCAGGCAGAAGGAGTCCCCCGTTCCTATGGGAAGGTCAGCCTTTTGAGTCTATTCAGTCCATCAACGGATTGGGTGAGGCCCACCCACACTAAGCAGAGCAATCTGCTTTACTCGTGCTACCCATTCAAATGTTTGTCTCATTTCAAAAACATTATTACAGAAATAACTCACAATAGTGTCTGACCAAATATCTGGGCACCCTGTGGCCCAATCATGTTGATACATAAATGAACCATAATAGTATTCTACAGTGATTGCATGCCTTTTTCTCTGACAAGTGGGACTAATCCAATTATCATGGCAGTAGGACTCATTCAGTTACATAGTTTCCCAGGAACCTGAGTTGAGGCTGAGGGGCTTTCCTCAGACTGTTCCCAACAGCCATTGCTGGAGCACATTACACATCTGGTTACAGTATTTTTCATCTGTGTGTCTCCAGGGAGCTTTTGGGAGAAGAGAAACAAGTGGCACTTGCTCCGGGGCAAAGAGGCCAAGATGAAGCCAGGAACGTAGGCAGGAGGCCTTCCTTCCCTGGGGATCCCTAGCCAAGCGTGCCTCAACTTGCTTTTGCCACTTTGTCCATTGACTGTAACCACCCTAAATATGGATATCAAAAAGAAAACCATGTTCCCTTTTTGCCCACCAGAAACTGGTTAGGGACTCCCAAATGGCCCTACAGAACAGAGGAAAGTATAAGTAAATACCCTACTGGAAAATGCTGGCAATCCAAAGTACCGTGTGGGTCAGCCCATTGTCATTCCCACTTCCTAAATCTGAGCGTGACTCATCCTGCCCTCAGCCCAAACATTGTCCAGGTTTCCATGGCTTGACCTAAGGATCTCCTTGCCAACTAGTGGCTGACTCAAGGGTGATGTCTCAAAGCCTCTGAGAATATCTCACATGCATTAAGGTCATCTTTGCAAGTTGTCAGTTAAACAAATGTTACACAAAGACCTTGGGAGACAAGAGAGGAAAGAACTGCGCTGTGTGCAGTTGCTGGTCGTGAGTCTTCCACATTTCATAGGAACTCTAAAGGTACCTCATTCAGTAATTAAATGCCTAATTGGGAGAGCTTTTATGTGGAACATTTTGCCCTGGTTTTGTTGTATCCAATCTTGAACTCCACTTAACTCTACATTAAGGGGAAAGCAGAGGGCCACCATTATGAGAAATGTTTCCACTCCCCCCAGCTGACATTTTTCAATCTTGTGAAGATTGGCATGTTCAAATTTTTGGTGGTACCGATAGGCACTTCTCAAGTGACTACAGTTCTAGGTATGAGCCTAATTAATGCAAATATTAGAGGCATGTCAGATGGGATTAAGTGGCAGAGGCTATCAGAAAAGAAAGGGAAGTCAGATTTGGGAAGCTTGGCCTGCCTCCTAGTGTGGGCAGTTGGCTCCAGTGCAGTCCAAGAGGAATGAAGTCACCATTGTATTTCCCTCTTGCATTAATGTTCCTGTCCCCACGTATGACCAACAGTATCCCTCCCCATCCCTTTCTTGCTGCTTCGAAATGGGACTTTCAACTGAGGTTCCTATGGGAATATGAGAACATCATCTATAGCTAGTGATTTCTGTGGTGGCATCAGGCTTTTACTTTTTGCACCTTTCTCTTTTTTAAGTTTATTTATTTATTTTGAGTGAAAGAGAGCACGAGTGGGAGAGAGGCAGAAAGAGAGGGAGAGAGAATCCCAAGCAGGCTCCATGCGTCAGTGCAGACCCCGATGCGGGGCTCAATCTCAAGAACCGTAAGAACTTGAGCCTAAATCAAGAGTCAAGCACTTAACCGACTGAGCTACCGAGATGCTCTTTTCAATCTTTTTCATAGGTATTCTTTTTTATTGAAATATAGTTGACACACAATGTTAGATTGGTTTTAGGTGTACAACGTAGTGATTCAACAAGTCTCTATGTTATGCTGTGCTCACCTCGAGTGTATCTCCCCATACGATGCTATTATAGTACCATTGGCCACATTCCCCATGCTGTACCTTTCATCCCTGTGACTTATTCATTCTGTAACTGGAAGCCTGCACCTCCCATCCCCCTTCACTCATTTTGTGCATCCCCTCACCATCATCAGTCTCTTCTCTGTATTTATGGGTCTGTTAGCGGAAGGTTTTTAAATTAACACGGCAGCCAACTCCTTTTATCTGTGGAGGAGCAAGTCACAGTTCGTGTCTCCCTTCCTTTCTGACCCTTCTTTTCCTCATTCCTCCCTCCCGGTTTTTCTGGCCTCGGGGTACAAGTCGCCTGGTACTAATCCAGGCCATGAAAAACAGTGGTAACCATCGTGAGCCAGATTGGCCAACAGAGGCTTTAGGACTTGCCCAATACTCTAGAAGCCACGATTGTGACAATTCACAAGTATTGATGGCATTTTGTGGGGTGGGGAGGGAGAATACTCTTTCTCCCAATGTCCAAGTTATGAACAAATTAACCAACAAGTCAAAAGAGAAAGGCGTATGAACAACAAAATATCACCTCTGTTCTAAATAAGGCTAACACTGAGGGGGTGAGGTTTTTATCTCTGAAGAGGGGGACATTCTAATGGTGAGCCCCATAATTAGATGTATCTGCTCAGCCACACACGGCTCTGGATCATAGCAGACTCCCATCTTACTCTTCAATCCTTCACCTGACATGGACCTCCATCTGCAAAACTTAAGGCATAGAGGAGCAGAGCAGAACACATGCTTTCTGTAATGAGCTGGTTCCCAGGGAGAGAGGAAAAAGAAAAGAGCTGGGATAGGGCTGTTAGTTTGTCTTTTAAAAATTCCCCAGACCCCATCCAGAAAGCAGTGAGTGATGGGACAGAGAGAAGCCATCAGTGTTATGCTGGTGAGCTTTATATTGAAGCAAACATCAAGGAGAAGGCAGAACCTCCTACCCCGACCCTGAACTGAAGCAGTGAAAAGACCTTAGATATCATCTGGCCCATTCCATTTGAGGAAATCTGGGCTCCCACAGACGGTGTGGCTTTGATAGCAAGGGGAGGTTCCTAGGCTGGGCCAGGAGTCCAGGCCCCTGGGTTCCACGGTTGTTTTCTCACCATTCACTTCCTCCAATAGCACTTGAAGTGTTAGATTTAGTTGGTGGAATTGTTGACAAACTGAAAGAAGGAAAATAGGTTTATAGAAGAGAAACAGGAATGGTGTAAAGGGTCAAGGGAATTGATTTCTCAAGAATGTTGTTTTTGCAAATTGCCCATCACCATCTCCATCCCTGCCATTAATACTCTCCTGCAATGTTAATGTTTGCTGGGTACCTACTTGATCATATTCTATATAGAGGTACTTAGTCCAGGGAGATACTGCAGGGGAGAGGTAACGGTGAGGTGATATCTCTCCAATATGGTACAGCATGGGGAATATAGTCAATAATATTCTAATAACATTGTATGGTGACAAAGGGTGAGTGCACTGTTCACAGTGAACATGACACTTATCGCAGAATTATTGAATCCCTTCGCTGTACACCCGAAACCAATATAACATGATATGTCAACTATACTTCAGTTAAGAAAAAAATTCTCCTTAAAAAGGAGAATTAGCTAATCTACAGTGAATATTTTCCTTCTGGGAACTGTATAGACCACGGAATTACCATCAAAAGGTATCTATATGAAATTGTGTTGTTAGAGGTTGCATATTGTTAGATAGAACTTATTTTACTTTTTTTTTCTTAACTGAAGTATAGTTGACATATCATGTTATATTGGTTTCGGGTGTACAGCGAAGGGATTCAATAATTCTGCGATAAGTGTCATGTTCACTGTGAACAGTGCACTCACCCTTTGTCACCATACAATGTTATTAGAATATTATTGACTATATTCCCCATGCTGTACCTTTCATCTCCTTGACTTATTTTATAACTAGAAGTTTGTACCACTTAATCCCCTTCACCTATTTTGCCCATCTCCCCCCCCCCCCAACCCAGCCACCTCTCTTCTGGCAATGACTGGTCTGTTTTCTGTATTTAAGCATCTGCTTTTTGTTTGTTTGTTCGTTTTGTTTTTTAGTTTCCACCCATAAGCGAAATCATATGATATTTGTCCTTCTCTGACTTCGCTTTGCATTATACCCTCTAGATCCATCCATGTTGTTGCAAATTGCAAGATCTCATTCTATTTTATGGTTGTGTAATATTCCATTACATGTATATAGCTACACAGACACACCACTTCTTTATCCGTTCTAGATAGAACCTCTGTTCATAAGAGTCTATGTTTCTAGAATATGTACCCAGAATCCTTTCCACTTACAGCACTAAGTACTTACTGTCATCTCTTGCCTGCATTACAGCAGTAATCTCCCAACAGTCTCTCTGCTTCTTCTCCCCTGAAATCTGTTCTGTACAGGGCAGCAAGAGGGAGCTTTTGAACACCTAAGCCAGATCACATCACTCTTCTGCCTGAAATCACGCCATGGCTCCCGGCCACTCAGAATGAAAGCCAGAGTCATTACCGTGGCCTATATGAGCAGCCTTCCTGTTTCTTTTCTCCCCTCACCTCCTGTCACTCACCCCCTCGCTCTCTCAATCCCAGCCACACTGGCCTCCTTCATTTTCTACAAAAGCACGAACTCCTACTCCTACCTCAGGATCCTTGCATTCTTGATCCCTCTACTGGGAACACTCTTCTCCTAGATCTCTCCATGACTCAATGCCTCTGCACTTGATTCAGGCCTCTGTTCCAACATCACCTCCTCAGTGAGGCTGTCTGTATTATTTAGATTAGACTAGGTTATGCTACAGTGACAGCTGACATGGCAGATGCTTAACTTGTAAAAGATTCTTTTTCATGTATACGAGTCTAGCAGCAGTTCGGAATAGCTCTCTTCCCATGAGTGATTCAGAGGTCCTTGGACAACTCATCTTACCGATTTGTTTACTGTTTGCCCTTCATCCTAGATGTGTAAACTCCTTGAGGCCAAGGGTTTTTGTCTACATTTTTTAATGTTTATTTTTATTTTGAGGGGAGAGGGGCAGACAGTGAGGAAAGAGAATCTTAAGCAGGCTCCACGCCCAGCACAGAACCCAACACAGGGCTTGACCTCACAATCGTGAGATCATGATCTGAGCCAAAGTCAAGAGTCGGACGCTTCACCGTCTGAACCACTCAGGCCTCCTGCATTTTTCCATCTGCTGTACACTGTATGCATTGACTAGTGAGTGCCTGGCATAGAGTAGGTTCCCATTAAGTATTTGTTGAAAGAATATTGAAAGTTAATATTATGGAGGGAATGAAAAATAAAAAGGCCAAAGGAAGCATCTTTGTGCATATGTTTTCTTCTCAGGCTGGGGATGGAGATACATCCATTCCACACGTAGGATTTGATTGTTTTTATTAAAATAACTGTAGAAGGCTTATGAGCTGTAAACCCGAGTTAGGTTTTCAGCATTAAACTTTGGATATTGTATTCGTTTTCTGTTTCTGCCATGACAAATTGTCACAGACTTAGCAGCTTAAGCAATGTAAGGTTTTCATCTTGCAGTGCTGTACGTAGGTCAGAAGTCAGACACACCTCTCACTGGGCCCAAACTAAGGTCTTGACATTGACAAGAAGTCAGTTCCTGGTAACATGGAGCTCCCCGTTTTCTTACTGGCTGGCAAGTGAGGGCTGTTCCCAGCGTCTCCAGACACATGTATTCCTTAGCTCATGGCCTCCTTCCTCAGTATGAGAAGCCAGCAGTAGTAGGTTGGGTCCTCTCATACTTTTAATCTGTCTTGCGTCTTTTTCTTTTTCATTTCTGTCACCCATTCTCCTGCCTCCCTCTTTTGATTTTAAGAGCTCATATGATTCCACTGGAACCACCTGGATAATCTAGGCTAATCTCCTCCCTCCGAAGGTCAACTGATTAGCAGCCTTAATTACATCTACTGACTCAAGGTAACATGGACACAGATCCCAGGGATTAGGATGTGCTCATCTCTGAGGGGCCAGTATTCCAGCTACCACGGTTATACAAATGTTTATCAGGGATGGCACTGTGGGTAAGAGGATAGACTGTAGAGGCATGAGATTGAGTCCCACTCTGCATCTTGATAGCCGGGTTATTCTCAACAGGTTCCTTAATGTCCTGACACTGAGTTTCCTCTGTGCTGAGTGGGGACACTTGGCTCATGGGATTGTTGTGGATATTAGAAATGATATGTGAAAGTGCATAGCACACACAGGGCACCCTATTTTACTCGTTTTAAAAGTATAGGGGTGCCTGGGTGGCTCAGGCAGTTAAGCGTCCGACTCTTGGTTTCGGCTTAGGTCACGATCTCATAGTTTGTAAGTTCTAGCCCCTCCATGGGGCTCCATACTGACAGCATGGAGTCTGCTTGGGATTCTCTGTCTCCCTCTCTCTCTGCCCCTCGCCCATTCATGCTGTGTCTGTCTCTCTCAAAATAAATAAATAAACTTAAAAATATGTATTCAATGTGAGCACTCCCAATGTTTTAAATGCGAGCACCAGACCCAGCTTGGAGCCCACCTCCGAAGACCTTACCTTTAAAAGGATCGCATACCAAGTGCTCTTTTGTTAGAAACTTACTTAACCAGCTGGGTTTGTAGGCAATGAGGAGGAAGTTTAAGCTAAGTGTTTATGATTCATTTACACCTAAATCATTAAATGCTATTTTAAGGACATTTGATGGCTCGAGGCTTTTAAAATAATTGCAATGCCTCTTTCTTAAACAGAAATGCTGCCAAGAGTAAACAAACTCAAATACCATGTGCTTCGAAACTCTTCTCAAACAAATTTAGAGCGGGTTCTAACCTGGAATAGTATAGTCTCCCATCTGCGGTTCCTGCAGGGAAGGAGGAAGAAACACCAGCCCTGTTCTCTGGATGGGGAGTTAGAAACTGCGGCAGGCATGCTTGCAAAGGAAAGCACTCGTAGAATCGGATTTTTTTTCTTCCGCATTATTTTCTGGATTCCAGCTCTTATAATTGAGAATTGTGTTGTAAGGCTTTCCGTTAGCTAAACATGTGACTCTTCTCACTACCTAAGGGGTAAGAATTCTTCCATGGCATATAGGTGAGAACAGCGTTTCCTGGAGGTGTTGAGGCCCATTCGAGCTTGTAGATTGATGATTATATTGCAGCTGAATTAAACTAACTGCCTTTTGATGAGCTTGAGTACAGTGTGTGACTAACTAGGGAGAGAAGGATTTAACCAACGCACATTTTAAATCACACAAGACCTTCCAGGACTCACGTCTTGATTAATTGGCAGAGCCTTCTCCTCCTTCTTTTCCTGGGGCCTTCTTTCTCTTTCCACTGCTTCTCAAGTCATGGGCACAGCCTTGTGTGGAGTCCCAGGTAGCACAAAGCCACGATGACATACACCTTCTTTATTGTTTCTGAGAAATGGTTTTGATCCATAACACATATGTTGGTATTTGCTTCAAGGCTCCTGCCAATGGGTCAGTCATGATGGGCTGCTGATGGACTTGAGTGACCGTCCTTCCATGTCACCGTGGTGGAAGGCTCACCAATACGTGATAGAGGCACACGTGATCACAGAACACTAGCAAAAAGGGGAAATAAAGGAACTCTATTTGCTTGAAAATAAGGGTAGTATTTCCTGACTAATAAAGTACGTTTTCTTTTTTCTTCTTTTATAGTTTATTGTCAAGTTGGTTTCCGTATAACACCCAGTGCTCATCCCAACAAGTGCCCTCCATGCCCATCACCCCTTCCCTCTCCCTCACCCCATCAGCCCTCTGTTTGTTCTCAGCATTCAATAGTCCCTCATGGTTTGCCTCCCTCCCTCTCCCCAACTATTTTCCCCTTCTTTCTCCCTCATGGTCCTCCGTTAAGTTCCTCCTAATCCTCCTATACGTGCAAACATATGGTATCTGTCCTTCTCTGCCTGACTTATTTTGCTCAGCATAACACCCTCTAGGTCCATACACATTGCTTCATTCTTTCTCGTCGCCATGTCATATTCCATTGTAGAGATAAACCACATCTTCTTGATCCATTTGTCAGTTGATGGACACGTAGGCTCTTTCCATGATTTGGCTATTGTTGAGAGTGCTGCTGTGAACATTGGGGTACATGTGCCCCTATGCATCAGCACTCCTGTATCCCTTGGGTAAATTCCTAGCAGTGCTATTGCTGGGTCCTAGGGGAGTTCTGTTGTTGATTTTTTGAGGAAACTCCACCCTGTTTTCCAGAGGGGCTGCACCAGTTGACATTCCCACCAACAGTGTAGGAGGGTGCCCATTTCTCCACATCCTCGCCAGCATCTAGAGTCTCCTGCTTTGTTCATTTTAGCCATAAAAGTGCATTTTCTATAGATACCTTTTGGGGGCATATATGGAGAGGTGGACAGGAGTTTGATGGCATTCATCACTCTTCCCATCGTAGTTTCCAAGCAGCGTTACACTATTGCTTTCCAGCTACTATCGCTAGGACCAAGGACACCCAGGCTGGCCCCGAGCTTGTAAGGTGGGTTTTCCTCAGCTCTAAAGACATCCCAGGAGACTTGGAGCAACCATGGGATTTATATGAGAGATGAGCCTTCAAAATATAAGTGACAGTGGGTCACTCCTCTGGGGTGTCATGTGAAGAGGTACGGTGTCAAAGAGCACATTTTCTAGGAGGACACGGGTGTAGTGCTTGATTGTGCTCTCTGGTACATTGGTGAGGAAACCTCAGTCCTCTGAGATTTAATGCTCGAAACATGGAAAAGATTGAGAGGAGAAAATGGGATTGCTGTAGCAATTTAGCCTGTGATGTTGCCCAAGAAAGGTCTTAAGATCAAAGGTTGAGAAGGTTACAGGCTGTTGCTATAGTAGCTATGACATCATTTTGTGAGCCTAACCAGCATGCCTAGACTAACATTTATTAAAAGCAAAGGCATGTTTCTAGCCACACACACACACACACACACACACACACACACACACGCAGACACATCAAGGCTGGCTGAACAAACATGCATCAGGCAGTGGGTTATATGGGAACCTTCTCCTTAGCTTATTGTGTCTAGAGAAAAAAGCCATTTATTGAATGATGCCATTGACACCTTATTTATGCACAGAGGGAGATGCAGAATTTGATGCAAAAGCAATGCCTGGAGTCCATCTTGCCGTAATCTTTAAAGGCTGCCTAGAATTTTAGTCTCTAAGACACTATGGTCCAAAGCACTCTGCATTAAAAACAAAATGAAGGAGACCAAATGGAAGTTTTCAACGGAGCCAGTCACAATTCCACATTTTCAAGAAAGTCCAGATGTCATTCTGAAAGAAATATCATCTGTCAGTCAATTGACTACTCTATGAGCGGTATAGCCATCTTTTTTCTCCTGCGGGCCATTCCCCCTACTTTGGTTAGAAAACTAAAATGAAGATTGCGTGAAGCCTTGTGGAGGCTCACAAGAGTGTAGTGGTGGACATATTCTTGGGAAAGGCGCTTTCACGTTGACTTGGACTTAGCCTCAGGTAACACTTAGGGAGAGTATTTCATGCATATGGATTACCTATCGAGGGCTAGGTATTGTGCCAGATGCTTCCACCCACATCGTCTCTTTTATTTCTTAAAACAGCCCTGTTAGGAGTTGAACACTGTGATTCAGTTAGGTCGTCTGTAAAAGGGGGGGGAATTGACATGCCCAAGGTCATGGCGGGGGTGACAGGGGTCTCTCAAAGTCCAGAGCTCGTTCTTCTATCCTATGGCAGGCTTTCCACAAATACACATTTATATGCTGCCCAGATGGTTGTTTGGCCTCAGGAGAGAAGGGAATGAACCCATACTGAGTCCCAGTCACCTCAGAATTTTCTGAAAAGACAGATTCTGATTCTGTTGGTCTGAACTTGGCGAGGAGGCTAAGAGCCTGCATTTCTATCAAGCTCCCATGTGAGGAGCTTGCTGAAGGATACATGGCTTGCCCAAGGTCACACTGTGGAGACCACTTATGGTCTTAGAGTCAGGATTTGAAAACAGGACAGATTGATTGTAAGGCCTTTGCCGGTACACCCTCTTGCATTCCCTGGGGGCTTTTAAAACCTTCTCCTTGAGAGATCCATGTGTGTTCTTTACTTAATTCAGGGGCCTAGCACTTGAAAATCCTAGTTTCTTTACAGCCCTTCCTTCTTTGCTCAGGAAAGCATCTTTGCACTTGTGGCTTTAATTTTTCTCTTGTTCCCTCAATTAGACACATTGCTTTGCCACCATAGCTGCACCTTAGAAACACCTGAGAAGCGTTTTAAAGCCTACCAAGACCCATGCCCCACTATGAGACCAATTACATGAGAATCTCTGGAGGTGAACATTTTATAAAAGCTACCTAGGTGGTTCTAAATCTGCAGCTAGGGTGGAAAACCCCTGAATTATAGGGTGCAAGGGCGCAATTTCTGGGAAATGTGCACAACCTTAACTGTGTGATGTCATGAAAGAAGGACCAACATATTTAGCCAATCACCAACAAAGCTTCCAGTGAATTCCAGGCACCATTTTGTTTTGTGACTATGAGCTTAAACTGTGCTGTGGTTGAGAGTGTAGCATGTGTAATGTTTGAAATAACTGTGTGGCCCCTGAGGGTGAGGAACCTATATAAAAGGATCTGATGAGAAGTGACCAGGGTGCAAGATGAAGCATTAGGGACTGGATTCAGGCCAAATACACATGTTCTCAGAAGCCCAAGACATTGACCTTGAGGAGTGCTACAAGAATAGAGCTTGGTTTGACTCAATTCAGCAAAACTGACTAGTGAGATAGTCATATTGAAAAATAATGAGGGGTGCCTGGGTGGCTTGGTTGAGGATCCGACTCTTGATTTTGCCTCAAATCATGATCTCAGGTTCATGAGATAGAGCCCCACATCAGGCTCTGTGCTGACAGCAGGGAGCCTGCTTGGGATTCTCTCTCACTCTCACTCTCTCCTTCTCTCTCAAAATAAACACTTAAAAAATGAGACCACAGGGCAGGGGTGGCTTAATGCTATGGTAGAGATATGGACAAACCACCGTGGTTGCTCAGGCTGGAATGAAGCTGCTGTGTGGAGATCTGGACGCTGTTTAGTTTTACATAGAGTGTAGCCCATCTGCACAAAGGTATGTGGCAAGGCTGGGCTGAGATGTGTAAAGAAATGGAAAGAGCAAAATGGTCAGGGGTCAGAGACCTCTTTCCAAGGGGGAGAGAGGACTTTTCACTGAGGATTGTGTGGAAAGGCTTAACATATTCATTCCCAACCCTAACTGTGCAGTTGGATCAGCTGAGGAGCTTGGAAATCCACCAGTGCTCTGGCCCCAGCCTGGAGATTCTGGTTTAATTGACCTGGTGCGGCACCATGGGTTTCTTAGTCTTTAAGAGTTTCGCAAGTCACGTAATGTGCAACCACAGCTGAGAACCACTGGTTTCGATTGTGTTTACACTGGGCCCAGGACAACGTAGACAAGCAGCGATGGCTGGGAGAGGCAAAACAGACAGCTGGAGCTGTCATTCTCCATATGTGATCCTCGCGCGGTAGCATCAGCAGCACTTTGGAACTGGTTACGGATTAGATACTCACGCTCCAGCCCAGACCACTTCGATTAGAAACTCTGAGGGAGAGGCCCACCCATCTGTGTCTTCACAAGCCAGCTAGGTGAGTGTGACAGGTGCTTCAGTTCAATTGGAATGTGAGCAGGGTGCGTAACAGGGTAGTGCAATGTCACAAAGCTGGAGAACTTGACTGTGCCGTGGAGGTGGGCAGCATGCCCAGCATTCTTACATGGAGTGTATTTTTCTGTGGTCTTGCTCTTTCTCACCTGCTTGGAATTGCAGCAGGAATAAAAATCTGGGCATTCATGGGGCGCCTGGGTGGCTTAGTCGGTTAGGCGTCCACTTTCGCTTAGGTCATGATCTCGCGGTTCGGGGGTTCGAGCTCCGCAGTGGGCTCTGTGCTGACTGCCAGTTCAGAGCCTGGAGCCTGTTTCAGTCTGTGACTCCCTCTCTCTCTGACCCTCCCCTGCTCACACTGTCTCTCTCTCTCTCTAGAAATAAATAAAAACATTAAAAAAAAAAAATCTGGGCATTCATGCAGGTGTGCAGGACCTCGGACAGCACCCTCTGCTCTTCTGATGGAAGCTGCCACCTCTCTTGTTAACGGACTGACTCATCTAAGTCTTCAGGAGGAGAATGCATCCTTCCTGGTTGACTTGGGCCTTCAGAAGGTGGGAAGGCCAGGCTTCGAGAAATCTCCCTGGATAAGGTCTGAGAGGATTTCCCAGTTTCCTCTTCTTACTTCTCATCCCCACCTGAGCCAGGTCTTTGGTTGGCTGGGCCCCACCTGTTCTTCACAGCAGGTGCTGCCCAATGCTCTCATTCCCTGGACAAAGCCTGTGCCCTAGGCTGAGTAATGACCGCACCGATGTGTAGCCATAGTGCTTTGTATCTCGCCAAAGGCTTTCCGTTACCCAGGCGATTGGCATGCTTGCTGGTGCATTTTCCTCTCTTTCTGGTCTGGACTGTGTGGGACAGTATTCATTCCCTGAATGGAATAGCTGAAGCCTTGCAGGATGCTGAGCATCTCCAAGGGCCACAGAGGGACTTCCAGTATTGCTGCTTATTCTTTACAAAGAGGTTTATAAACCAGAGAGGCTTTACCCATCATCCTGTCTGTCGGTTCTCAGGTAAGGTGACTTGGCCTTCATCCTGCTAGGGAGGGATCCTTGGCAGTATCTGGAGATCTTTTGGGTTGTCACAATTTGGCCGGGGGTGGGGAGATGCTGTGGGTAGAGGCCAGGGATGCCACTTCACATCCTTCGGTGCACAGAACAGCCTCTCAACACAGAATTTTCCAGCCCTAAATGACAAAAGTGCTGATGTTGAGAAACTTACTTCTGAAATGGGAAAATTGAGGCCTAGAGGCAAAGTGGCATTCCAAAGTTCCCCCAGAAAGTCAGTGGTGAGTCAGGATGGGGATCTTGGTTTCCTAACTGCCAGAGTGCAGTGCTCAACAGTTCTGTCTCTGTCACAGACAGCATTTCCTCCATGGCTACTACCACTGGGCACTGGCCAGATGCCAGGCAGCGTGCTGAACTCCTTCCATTTACAAACTTTCTTCCTAGCACGTACTTTCAGGGCAGGCATGACTGTCCCTAGAGGGAAGTGACCATATGCATGCAAAGCTACCACGTGCAAAGAGTTGTAGACTGTTAGGGAAAGCAAAGATGATACCAAAAGACATGGTTCTTGCTCTCTGGGAATTTACAGTCAAGTAAGTTGTGGAAGAAAGACATATATATGAAAATCATTATCTGGGGCGCCTGGGTGGCTCAGTCAGTTAAGCATCTGACTTCAGCTCAGGTCATAATCTCGCAGTTCGTGAGTTCAAGCCCCACGTCAGGCTCTGTGCTGATAGCTCAGAGCCTGGAGCATGCTTCAGATTCTGTATCTCCCTCCCCTGCTTGCACTCTGTCTCTCTCCCTCTCAAAAATAAAACAATTAAAATTTTTTTTATTTATAAAGTGATAGAGTTGATTCAATTATAAATGAAAAAAAAATGGATAGACAGATACATGAAAGAATGAAGTACAATATGGCCCCTGAAACATAAAAATAAATCCAAACTTGAAGTGTCTGGTTTCCATGTACTTGGTACTTTATCGTATGACCTATTTCACTGTTTTTCTTTTTTAAATAGTTTATTATCAAGTTGGTTTACATATAACACCCAGCGCTCATCCCCACAAGTGCCCTCCTCCATGCCCATCTCCCCCCACCCCCTCTCCCCCACCCCCCTCAGCTCTTAGTTTGTTCCCAGCATTCGAATCTCTCATGGTTTGCCTCCCTCCCTCTCCCCGACTATTTTTCCCCTTCTCCTCCCCCACGGTCCTCCATTAAGTTCCTCCTAATCCACCTATATGTGCAAACATATGGTATCTGTCCTTTGCTGCCTGACTTATGTCGCTCAGCATAACACCCTCTAGTTCCATCCATGTTGCTACACATGGCCAGATTTCCTTCTTTCTCGTTGTCATGTAAGTACTCCATTGTATAGATAAACCACATCTTCTTGATCCATTTGTCAGTTGATGGACACTTCAGTTCTTTCCATGATTTGGCTATTGTTGAGAGTGCTGCTGTGAACATTGGGGTACATGTGCCCCTATGCGTCAGCACTCCTGTGTCCCTTGGGTAAATTCCTAGCAGTGCTACTGCTAGGTCAGAGGGGAGTTCTAGTGTTAACTTTTGAGGAACCTCCACACTGTTTTCCAGAGGGGCTGCACCAGTTGACATTCCCACCAACAGTGTAGGAGGGTGCCCGTTTCTCCACATCCTCGCCAGCATCTAGAGTCTCCTGATTTGTTCAGTTTAGCAACTCTGACCAACGTGAGGTGGTATCTCAGTGTAGTTTTGAAGAAAATATCAATCTACCTTTTCAGTAAAACCCTATGATCATAACTAAAAAGCTGTCCCAAGCCATGACAAGATAAATTTCCTACAAAGTAATATGGAAATTAAGAGTTAGAGTAAGCCATTTACCTTAGCTTTGTGGGAAGCCTGCGTGAAGAAAGAGGGGATTCTCCATTTGATTAATGATACTTCTTAAGAGTATGTATTACGAGTGAGGCACTGTGCTGGACCCTTCATACAGAGTGATAAATGAGACAAATAATGTGCCTGCTTCAGAGAGCGTATTCTTGTGGGGAGAATGAGATGAGACACACACATACGTGCACACAGACGAGCATGCATGCAGTGTGTGCACACAGACATGCATGAATACATACATGCACTTACAAATTGCAGGTGTAACAAGTACAGACCTACCTAGCACAGCTGAGAAGACATCTCAAAAGAGGTGGCATTTAGGTAGAGCCCTGAAGGACATAAAGGGGGAGTCATAGTGCACAGCAAGTACAAGGCCTTCGGGCAGGAAAAAGCCTACCGTATCTCGGGAACATCTAGTGTGAGTAAGAAGGAAAGAGACATTGATGGAATCGAGGAGGTGGGAAGCCACCATGATTGGGAGTCCACCTTTCATTCTACCATGAGAAGAACAAAACAGCCCGAACAAGCAAACTTTGGAGGAAGTCCTAATAGCAGTTGAGGGGGCTGAATGGACATGGGGGAGGTTGCAAAGAAGGAGGGAGTTGAAATTTCTAGAAGCATTTTAAAGTTGTTTTTACCTTGATCACTAGTATTCAATTCCATTAAGTGACTTACTTAAGTTACTCACTTATATTGAAACCTGCCATCTTGACCTTATCCACTGGGGCAGTTAAGCTTAAATATCACATCCAGGTAAGTACATGATAGTTATCTGGAAGGCAAAATGGAGGTCTTGAGCTAACTCTACCCTGTGGTAGAATGTACTTTTCTGCATGACAGGTGTTTGGTGACATGGAAGAGTAATTGCTCCAATTACTCCATTTTCTTCTCAACTTTGTTTCTCATTATGTGAGGGCATTTGATAAGGTGTAGATTTTGCCACGTTTTCTGATTCATAGGTGTTTTTATGTATTTGCTTGTTCAAGTCACTAACAGACGTCTAATAACTTTGATTGGTAGCTCCAATCATTTCGTTTCCGTTGCCCTGGTGATCTCAGATTTGCTTTGATTTAAAATCATGTGTCATTAATTGTGTTGAGTCATCTCTGGGAAGAGTTCATTGGAAAGCCAAAAAAAAAAAAAATAGCATCATGAAATAATTGAGGGCTTGTTAACTACTTCCCGCTTGAAGCCAGCAAATCTTGTGACTTACAGTGGCCTGCTCAGGGGGCAGGTGCCTGTATGCCGTTGTCTAGTGTATACTAGGCTGTCTCTGGTGGCTTTCCCCTCTTTGAATAAAGAAAGAAAAATTTGTTGGAGACGGGTAATCTTTTAAGCTAATTTATACTCAAGATCCCTATCCTTTTTTAATATATTTGTACAAAGCAGTCTTACTTTAGGTTTGCTGGTAAACACACTGGAATCCCGGCTTGTAGGCTGGACTTCTCCAAAAACTGTGTGACTTGTCTAGTTACTTCCCCTTCCTGAGCTTTATTTTCCTTATTTTTTAAGACAAAGGAGTTGCATGTAATAATCTCTGAAGAAATTTTGTTTGGAATGACATGGAGGATTACATTGTAGTGTTTGTGACTACTAAATATTCGGGTAGTTGTTTTATGTAGCCAGCGTTATATTTATTGGTAAACGTTATAGAGTAAAACAACTGTGTTTTTTTTTTCCAACATAAGGATAGATGTTAACTTCTTCGATTAAAAACATATTTAAAAGGCACATTACACTGGGATCATTTTTTATTTTATCAGTAATTAAGTTCTGATATAGATATAGTTGCTTTCTTGATGTCTAGTTTGCAGTGGGAACTCTATTTCTGTGAACATGACCTGGCTTAGGCCAGGTCATCAGGCTTAGACTTAAACTGCCTTCCCTTGCCGTGACTGCCCCCTCCCGTCGTCCTTGACGTTGGCGATTGCTGAGATACATAGAGGAGAGAGGGGGTGGTTTAGTGCCAGTCCAGTGCTGCTTCTGGGAAACCAATTCTAGATGCAGGCTTGCCCACCTGAATGGTAGGTCAATGGAACACCTTTTATAATAGGCCCTGGTTCTTTCTGAAATTGTGCTCATAACTAACATCTCACCCCTAAGGTCACTTATTCTTGTCACTTCCATGTCTGAGTATGCCACCTGCCAGTGTCTGCGTGTCTGGATGTGTGGATTTGCGTGTGTGCACTCGTCTTCTCCCAACTTTTGACCACTCCTGTGGGACTTTAGAATTCCAGAGTAGGTGGGCTGGATGGTCAAGGCCAAGGGCACTGGCTGTGTGTGCTCAGTTCCCTGGCAGAGGCCCACCCCTTGGTAGCTATTGTCATGGGGCTCAGCAACCTTTCTCAGAGTGTGGGCCTCATGGTGCAGAGATCAACCATGAGCCACTCTTACTGACTTGAATTTCTAAAACCAGAGAAAGCTTTGTGTAAATTCTTTGTCTGCCTCAGCATTGGAGTCGTCTGTCTGTCTACCTCCAAGATTGGATAAGTCTATTATTGGGGAGGGCAGCAGGAGTCATTGAATAAATGTGGGCAAATGGTTCAAATGAACAGAAGGTGTAGTTTTCAAAGGAGAGTGACCATGTGCAAGAAGGGAATGCACTAGAAGGGGAAAAATGCAGAAAACATTAGAGTAGGCCAAGGAAAGAAGAATCACATTCTTTTTTCCTGTTTGGATGAGCTGACTTCTTCACAAGCCTCCTCTTCCTTTTATAGAGCCGATTCTCCATGGACTCTCTGCACCCTTACCCCTTTCTTAGAGAAGTACAATTACGGTGCCCACCAGCCCTAGGGCTGGGGTCCTCTGGCAAGTCCCCTGTCAATCCGGTTGCTGTCATTGCACATACAGCCACTGTCCTACTTGAGGGAGCCCTGGGAATAAGTGGATTTGATGGAATCATTTTAATTTTTCATGTAGAATATCCTCCAGTTCAAAAACGGTATAGACCTGAGTGAGGTGTTGCCTGTACAGCGTCACCTCTGGTTAAAAAGTCCACAGTGTTTCTCGCTCTTGTGTCTCGTGACACCAGGCTATTGATAGATTGACTTTTTTCTGTTTTGCCTGAATTGACTGCTTTCTGTTTTGCCCAGTTGACTGGGGCATTGAGCAGAGACAGCCCGAGACCCAAAGCTGAGCGATGAAGAAATGTTCTATGCCTGTGGTTATTACTCACATGGCTCCTTAAACGCTCTCATCTCGGCACCTTTTGCACTTGCCGAATCAATCTGACGAAGGAACAGGAGAGCGAGAATTTTGTGGAAAGCAGTTACCCTGCACTTTGGTGACCTTCGTGCTTGCCCCATCATGATGAATTTGGGGGCTGGTTCTTGTATCAGTCAGCACGTCGCTTTTATTAGAATTGTGTTGTATGTTACAGATAACAGTTGTATCTAATTAAACAATAATGATGGCAGCACAGGGCATTTTCTGGGAATTAATGACCAGCTGGGAAAAGCTGATGGCTGGAGAGTCAGCAAAAGGCTATTAGCTTCATTCGGCCATCAATCTCCAGAAATGCCCATTTGTGACGTCATTGTTGGTATTGAAACATGAAGCGTGGAAGACAATGTACTGATGTTTATCAAGCGCTTCTGAATGACAAGTTCCCTAAGCATTACCAAAAAGTTGTTCTTCTCAATACTCCAACTGTCCCTTAATCTAAAAAATATGTTTCTTTTATACAGTGCATGAGAACGGAATTTCTCAGCTTCTATATAATCATGGGGAGTTTCTTTTTTAAAGAGTTCCAAGTTTGGGAGGTTTTCTTTAAATATTTTGGGTGGTAAAACCAGAATCAGTCTTCAGCAGGAAATGCTTGCAAATGTTTTGAATAGCAGCTGTTACTACCAAAGATGTGCATTTCACAACGAGAGATTCTATGGAGTTAAAGTCCCATTCCTAGTAGATGAAGGGAACACTTTCTGCCAGGAAAACTGTGATGGTGTGCCTATGTAATATTTTTGATTACTGCTGCCGAATGCTAGGGGAAAATAGAAAGAGAGCTGACTAAATTATTCATCACCTTCGTGCATAATTTAATGGCTTATAAAGGAAGACAACAATTCCACACACAAGCCATCCATCAAGAACTTGTTCTGAACTCATAATGCTAATTTCCAAGTTTTGTTGGCTTTTATCCCCTTTTTACCCGAACATGAAGGAAAGTTCTTAAAGGTCATTAAAATCCCAGCCAGTGGTGAGCTGGGAATGTTTTGCCAAACACGGACGCTTCAGGTCCCACCTAATTTCAACCATAGGCTGTTTTTATTGTACAAACACCTCAGCATTGTTCTCTCGATAAGAAGCTTGCTAGTGGTATCGGTCCTTCTAAATGCATGCTAAGTGTATGCATTTGGGGGAGTAGAATGAGTCAGCATGCCATTAATCACATCTTTAGAGGCACTGACTCACTCCTGGCAAAATGGAATGGCCTCACTGGGAAGGGTGTGAAAGAAAAAAAAAAACAACAACTCCATTCTGGGGTCAGTTCCCTGCTTCTGCAAATGCAGATCAAATTTGCACCCCCTTGGGTGGGTGGTTTGGGGGCTAAAGAATGTTGCGGTGGACCCCGTAGAAGCAGACCCTGTGTTTTTCCAGGGATAGAGCACTAGACGTTCACGATATTGGCTTAGGAAGTGCAGAAAGTTTCTGGAAAGAAAAGGTGAGCCAAGAGGGGCTTGGTGTATATCTAAGGCCAATATTAGTGAATCAGGTCCTCCCCTTCTAGCACCCCAACCAGGTAGGTCTTTGGTCCCGATGCACTGTCGATTGTTAGCCTCTCAGCTGGAACTGCTTGTGTTCATTAAAGGGCTCTGAATATCTGAAAAGTATTTGCAACAGTCCCGGTTCTCTTTGAAAATCAAAGATTAAAAAGCAGCGCCCTTGAACCTTCCATCAGACTCCGTGCATGTTGGTGGCACTTGAAACCAGGTTCTCCAAGGAACGAAACATAAAGGAATGAGCTGATAATTGGTGGACACCACCTGCAAATAGTTAGGTGGTATCTTAACTCGAAACGTGGGAGCCCTATGCGGTGTTTATTTAGCTACAGTATGGTTGTTTGCTATTAGAGCGTTTTATTGGGCTTCTGGCACAGTTGAACAGCGTTCAGTTTTCCTTAGACTCACGATAGAGGGATGCGTAATTGAGTAAGCCACTACCGGGGCTTTGTTATTTTTCAAGCCAGCCCCTAAAAAGCACATCGGCAAGCTATTAAATGTTGTTCTTTGCAACTTTTCTCAGGAATGTTGTTTCTTTAGTCTTCCCGGGGAGTAGATGTGATTTAAGACGTTCGCTGCTTTCATGAAGCTCTAACTTGAGTTCATTTTGTTATGTGGTGACCACAGTTCTGGATGACGCCCCCCCTGGCACACAGGAATACATTATGTTACGGCAAGATTCCATCCAATCTGCGGAATTAAAGAAAAAAGAGTCCCCCTTTCGTGCTAAGTGTCACGAAATCTTCTGCTGCCCGCTGAAGCAAGTGCACCACAAAGAAAACACAGAGCCCGAAGGTTTGTGCACGACGGACGTTGTGTTTTTGCTTGTTTTTCTCTCATTCTTCTTTCTTTCTCTCTCTTTTTATTTTGACTGTGCATTGCCCTCTGGTGTGCTGTGTGTTGTTCGGCCCCTGACGTAGTTAGGAGGCCCCCGGCTCGCCGGTGAATGTGTTATGCAGGCTCAGATGGGACGCCGTATAACACAGTCATCTCTGGCACAGCGCGCGGGCAGCCTCCTGCTTCTCACAGCTGAAAGCGTTTTCAGCTGCTGTCCTTATGTTGCCCCATCTTGGCTGCTGAAGTCGCTTGCTCCTGTAGCCAGCATCTGGCCAAGTCTGTACCCATCACCTTGCATTCCTGAAACAGCGGTCGGCTGAGGAATGACGCTTCCCAAATGAAATCATGAGAGGATCGTTCCAAATTTCCTAAGTCTCCTCCACTCCATACAGCTTCTGCATTGCGCTCGAAAAATGCTCATCATCTACTTAGTTCGCTGCAGCGGGCCCTGACTTCCCGTCTAATGCACGCCCAGTCGCACTCTGCCATGGTGAAATGCATGCCTCAAGGAAACGATGAGTCGTTTGATTTTTCCTTTCAGCTCGAGTACAGGTTTGGAAAACTCTCCTTGCTGTTACTTAAACTGAGGTCAATAGCAAGTGCCTCGCAGTCTGTGCTACAAATCTCGAAAGTATCTTGGTGGTCTAGAAAGAGCATTCATACATCCCCATCCCCACCCCCGCCACTTTTCTGCACGCAGGAAACAGGAACATTCTTCACGTCACAAAACGTGGTCAACTCTTTGCCATTTGTGTACATTTCAACTTCCAAAGTGACGTTTGCGAAGTGTCCTGTATATTGCTAATTACTCTTTATAAAACAGCCTCTGTTCCCTGCGCATCCAATACTAGTGATACGGGTTCCCGGTAAATAACAACGGAAGTGACAAAACCCCCCTGTCCTTTGGCAGTTGGTGTGCACTTCTGCATAAATGGCTCTGGTGTGATTTCTAAAAGCGATTTTGTCCCTATTTCAAGTTGCCCGTTCACAACGTGATGGGTATCTTCCTTACAGCCGGCTTTCTGACCTAGAAAAAAAAAACCTGCCACGTGGTTCTGTTTAAAGTTTGGTGTGTAAAGGAAATTACTCCAAACCGACTCTAGCCCACAGTTCTGGTACCAGTTTTTTACACCTCAGAGTTTCCCTTCTCCTAGCTTCCAAAGGGAGTTTTCAGTGTTCACTGGCAAAAACGGAGAAGTGTACATTTTTCTGTGTTCATTTATATTTCAGCAATAGACTAGAGTGGTTACGTTTGTTTCTACCCAAACTTTGGTATCCAAGCTATCTACTTTCGGTAGGAGTTCTGATGCCAACACTTGCTCATCTGGAGATGTAAGTGGTGACCCCCCACAGTGAGTAGAAGAAATCTTTTGGTGGTTTGGGACAGAAGGTCCCAACTTGACCTTATGCTTCAATGAAACAAAAACTTTCAACCAGTGACAATCGCTTTACTACATATAATGCATTTCAATATTTTCTGCTCTCTTTTCTCTAAAATTATATGTGTGTGCATATTTGCAAGTATAAAACCAGTACCTGTATTAGAGATCTATGCTGTTTATTATATGATTATATGTATTAAACATATATAATATAATTGAATATCCGTGGTACAGATACCATACTGTTTTCCTACTTGCACATCAGCCTGAAAAACCAATTTTGATTTGAGCAAGAAAAATAAGCAAATTAAGAAGCACCTGGCTAAATTCAGCCAAGCAGTCAGTTAGAAACTTACTTGAAATTGTCTTAACAGTCCTCAGATTTAAGAAAAATACAGTCGAATAACTAAATTTACACCCCCATCCCTTTTCTTATTACATACGATTTTTCAGGATCTGTGAATTTTCAAAATATCATCTGGAGCGTGTCGTGTACACTGTTATGAATGTTTTCAGACATGAAGAATTCTTTAGAGGCGCGGTAGCAGTTAATCTCCTTAGACAAGGTTTGGATAATTTTTAATCTGTCATTTCATCCACACACCCAGTGGCTGCCATCGTGCTTAATGTGACTGTCATTCTTTCACTTGTACACTTTGATGATGGGCATTGTCTTCTTTCAGGTTGAAGATTTTCCTTATCTTGCTCTCTTCCAGGCCCTCTGGAATAGTGAAGGTTGTATCTCTCTCCTATGGGCTATTTGTAAATAGTACTAGACCCATTACAGGTTTTCTGGAATGACGTTTGAATACTGTTTACAATTTCACTGTACTCCCTTCCAACAAGGTCCCAGAAGTTAATGGCAGACCCAGCCCTTGAAATGAAAACAGTTGATCTGTGTACAAATTAGCAGGGTCCAGAAGACCTTAGATAAGGACGAAAGCAGTCGTGCTGTGGAAGAGATCTAAAATAAATCAGGAAACGGTGGCAACAAATGAACATGTTTACTTCGTGTAGGATACCAAAGCTCGTCGTTTCCAGGAGGTGGGGTAACCGCGGGTTCGGAAGGGCTCAGTGGTCATTCTGGAGGATGAGTTTTGGCAAGCCTGCTTTTTCAGTGCCGTAAAGTACAGTCACTAGTTTTCTCTTACAGTTGCTGTAACATGTTCTTACAATTAGTAGAAATAAAAGGCCTCTTGAATACAAACAGAATCTTAATTCTAAACTACAGCCACACCTCGAAACATGTCAATATCGTGTGAAGCATTTTGAAGAGAGTTCCTCTTGTGGTATCAGTGCCAAAGCCCGAGACCTTACTTGATCTTGGCTGTGGGTGCCCACCAGTTCCACCACATGTGAAGGCAATGGACAGGATCTGAGCGATGCCAACCTGGCAGTTTGACCTCTTCTGATGAGGTGGTTTTTCTATAACCCGCAAGTACAAAGTGAAAACTTCTCTGAAATTTGAGAGGAAAACGAAAGTTTGAATTGGGTAAGTTTTGGAAATGATGAAATCAGGTCAAAGAGCTTTATGTGCATGATGATAACGTTGCGACTAATTTTCTTCTTACTGAATTGACAAAACTTGAGCAACTCTTTTTATATTATTATAGACAAAGTCTTGGTGTTTCTTTTGATGATTAGTCCCATAGTTTATGACCACTTGAGATTTGGTACAGGGTCATTTCTTTACAGCTCACGGTCTTCTATCTTTTAAAAGGTATTTTAGTATTGTGTCCAGGGACCTCAGAATCCATGTGAAATAATACGTTGAAGGACGGAACTATCCCACTGGCTTTTCAGGATACACTAAGGCCAAATTGCCCTTTGCCAAAAACAGGTTTCTATTTTTGAGCAGCCAATTCCAAAAATAAGTTCTTTAATCTGTTCCGAACGCTTGTGATTTTCAGTGATGTGATTACTTCCATAAAAACCACTTATGATGTAATCTTATGTGAGTACCGGAATTTGGCCCAAGACACACATACAAGTGTCTGAGTGCCTCTTGTGGCTCAGTACCAGCAACGCTCTGTGTTATAAGAAAGCCACATGGAGAGCGGAAGTTATTACCAAAATCTTTTTTCTTACTGTTCCAGAAGCCTTTTGGCAAGAGAAAATACAATCCTTGTAGCTTTCTTCTTTTTTTCATTGTCGTGCGTGCCAACATGGAAATCACTGATTTAGAGTAACTTCTGAAAGCCGGTCTGTTATCCCCGTAGATCCTGCTTCCTAAACGCCAGTCATAGAGCTTTTACTGATGTTTGAAGGTTGTTCAAAAGAGTCACACCAACGCACCCAAGCTTGCAAGGTGATACTGTTGAAAATCTGCTGAGAAAAATAAACCATGGATTTCCCGCCTTTCCTTTTAGGATTAAAAATCCTAAAAATTACAGTAGTAAATTTGAAGGCGTTAACACAATGTAGGAAAATGTTACAGAGCTCAGGGGTTTGTCACCCACTGTCTTTTAATCAAGCATTTGGCCTTTTTCGTGCAGCCCTGTTTTCATGTGACTTGAACATCTATATATTCCATCGCCCTCAGGACATCTATAACCTTTTAATTCCGCGAGGCACCCAACCATAGTGACTTTGGTTGGAGAAGAGAATCAGTGGTCCAGAGTGGTGACGAGGTATGGCGGCTTTTACCAACCAGAAGAAAACCAAATGTCAAGGGGACAGATTTGTAACTGGCGCCAACGACTGTTGCTCTGCTGTTGCCTTGGTTTCTGTATACCAGAAAGAGAATAGGATCCCGTGGGTGCCATCAGTCTTGCCTACATGGTAGGAGAGGAAGAAGGTAGAAGAATATTAAGGAAACAGGTGAAGGGAAATGTCTTTATTTTCATCCTTAGCTTTTCTTCAACTTTGTTGTTTCCTGTTGTGTGTGTCTTCCTCATTTTAATAATTAACCATTTGAGAACAATGGGTCTAATACTATTTCAATTACTAGTTGGATAAAAACCAAGCAACCTCTGATGCGTGATACCTTGAAAATGTCTTGACTTTCAAAATGGATGTAACTGGGTTCCGTGTCTGTCTCCTTGAGGATGAGAATTGAAGGGATATTCATCTTTTATTAGAAAAACATGGAGCCATAGATTTGGGTGACTCTGAAGAGATACAAGACTTTATTCTTAACCTTTTCATTTCAAAATAACTACGACTTAGGGTCGCCTTGCCTTTGATGAATTACCTGCAGGATGACAAAACAACACCAGAGAGTTTTCTTTGCTCATTGAAGCAAATGGCAGCTTAATTGCAGAGTCACCAGAAGGATTTTAAAACTGGTCCAAATTGATATCAAATTAAAGCCAGAAATCTGAAGGCCTTGGTGATTAGTGATGAATAAACACTCTCCTCTCCCCCGAAAGTATTCAAATGTGTTCCTCTGCGTTGCATGTCCGCTATTTCTTAATAGGCAACTTCTGTCCTAAAACATTAGGACACTAGTAATGGCACATTCTTTATTGGCTCTTATGTCCCGCCTATGACAGCAAATACGAAATTCAGGCATATTTTGGGGATGGTTTCTTCTCTCTGGAAAACTCATAATTTGATCAAGGAAGTATACTTAACAGCCAGCAATTCAATTTCAGGCCAGCATGGGCATTTATTATTCTCTTTTTAGTTATGTGCATCTCAACTCCGTCTCCAGGCTGGCCTTCACAGTAGAAACTAACAACCATTCATTCCTAGAAAATATGACTCTCTTTTTAAAGCAACAGGCCTCCTGTCTTCCTTGAGCCTAGGTATTTCCATCGAGCTGGCGGTGACATTTTCCTAGGAGGTGGTCTCTCCTTTACAACTCTTTCGGCTGAGGTTTTTCCTTGGTTAATGTTGAAGGCCAATATTTCCCCTGCGTGAGGCCAACACTGACGCCCCGCTTCAAGTTGTTGTTATTGTTGTTGTTTTTAATGTTAAAAATAACACTGCTCTGGGAAAACGCTCTGAAAGGTTTGTTGGCTGAATAACGGTGTATGGTGATGATTTTAATTAAAAAAAAGAAGTGAAAATCTAAGTGCTGATACTTGAAAATGTCACCCATCCATCAGGGAGTGTTCCTGAGGCTCTGATATCTTAGCAACTACTCATGCTGTTGTTTTCTTTTTCTCTTCACAGCCAGTTGATAAGACCCAGGTAGGCTATGTTCCTTGTGCAAAAAGGCATGGCCTGGATGACGTTTAGCGGTTTCCCCAAACTAAGCCCAACCCTAATGGATGGAGGTCTCCCTGTATTAAAGAGATAGAGAGGAAGGTGTCACGGTCTCGGCGTCCATTTTCACCTGGTCTTTTGTTTTCAGCCGTAACTTGCTTGCCTGGTTGAAGAGAATGTGGGGACTGATTACGCTCTCTTTCACATGTTCTTAAATGATTAGCAGGTTGGTATTTCCCAAATTACGTTTCCTGAAACATGGATCATATATCTATGTGAAGAGACAGATTCCTTGGTCAAATACATGTTTCACAAACTCCATGCCACTCAGAGAGTCTGAATTCATCATAAGAGGATAGTGAAGGGTTGGAGGAGTCTTACAGATCAGGAATCTTACTCTGGGCAAATTCAGTGGTAAACACGCTCCAGCTACCAAATACTGTTGGTTCATAACACCTATCAACATCCCACGAACACACTTTGGGGAGCACGAGGCCGGCTCCTCTGAGCATCCGTGTATGTAATAACACTTTAGAAAATGAATGTTGGCCCCCACCCACTATCTTTAGGGAAGTGCTTCTCCAAGTGTGCTTCATGGATCAGTGCACATGGGTCTGAAATTACGTCTTACAAGTCAGTGATGAGATAAGGAACCCGTGGCAGAATGAAAATCGGCGCACTGCTTTCTCCATCAAGAAGGTGTTACTGCCTGACTGCAGGAAAACAATGTCAGCTGAATGAAATAAAAAATGTGCTTAGTGACATAGTTCACAGATCAGCACTAAGTCTGCGGGCCATACTTTGAGTGACCCTGCTTTAGATTACTGCGATGATTCTCAACCAGGGCTACACACTGGAATAATATATAACATTGATGCCTGAGCCCAGCAGCAGACCAAAACTAACCACCTAAGCAATAGCTTGTCCAGACGAAAACCCTGCAGGACCTCATGTGGCGGAGGTAGTTTTTTTTAAAAAAAAAAAAAAAGCACCCCAGGTGATTCTAATGTGCTAACAGGGTTGGGATCGCTGCCTTGGGAAAGAATCACCTTGGCATAAGGTCTGGTGTGTGATGTCAACTGTCAATTCAGAATTCTTATCATGCTGATTGCATGGCCCTCTTCAGGAGGTGCCCTGTGATGGGAGGGCACCGCTGGACAGGCAGCACTTACATGACCTTTAGAACTCGTGGCCATGTAAGGTATCCATCATTCTCAACACACACACGTGCACACGCATGCGTGCACACTCACACACACACACCACACACACGCACACACACACGCACACACACACACACACCCCTTTCTGTTGATTGCTTCCTCTGCTGTGCAGAAACCTTTTGGTTTTATGAAGTCCCAGTAGTTTCTTTTTGCTTTTGTTTCCTTTGCCTCAGGAGACATATCTAGTGAGAAGTTGCTTCAGCTGATGTCAAAGAGGTTACCGCCTCTGTTCTCCTCTAGGACTTTAATGGTGTCCTCTCTCACATTTAGATCTTCCATCCATTTTGAATTTATTTTTGTGTGTGGTGTAAGAAAATGGTCCAGTGTCATTCTTTTGCATGTTGCTGCTCGGTTTTCCCAACACATTCGTTGAAGAGACAGTCTGTTTTCGAAACATTAGATATTCTTTGTTACTTTGTCGAAGATTAATTGACCATATAGTTGTGGGTTCATTTCTGGGTTTTCCGTTTTGTTCTATTGCTCTATGTGCCTATTTTTAGGCCAGTACCATATTGTCTTGATCACTACAACTTTGTAATATAACTTGGAGCCTGGAATTGTGATGCCTCCAGCTTTGCTTTGCTTTTTCAAGGTTGCTTTGACCATCTGGGGTCTTTTGTTCCAGCTCTGTGAAGAATGTTGCTGTTATTTTGATAGGGATTGCATTAAATGTGTAGATTGCTTTAGGTAGTATAGACATTTTAACAATATTTGTTCTTCCCATCCATGAGCATGGAATGTTTTTCCATTTCTTTGTGTCATCTTCAGTTGCTTTCATCAGTGTTTTATAGTTTTCAGAGTACAGGTCTTCTACCTCTCTGGTTAGGTTTATTCCTGGGTATCTTACGATTTCCGGCGCAATTGTACATGGGATTGATTCCTTGATTTCTCTTTCTGCTGCTTCATTATTGGCACACCTCCCTTTCTGAAGTTTTCTTGCCTCTGCTGCTCTGTGCGTTTAGAAAAATAATCAGGCTTCTCCATAGGAGCGTGGTAATCTGCCACCTTGTGACCAACATCCTTTCTTGCAAGCAATTGTTGCAACACGTGTCTTCTCAAACTATGATTCAGCTTGCAAGTGTGGGCAGAAGAGTTTCTCAGGACCACATACGCGTGTACCTAAAGAAGAGGATGGAGAAGAAGAGCGTATGAATATTCCAGGAAAGTGCCACCACTTCTTCGCTTGATTGCTCCTGCTCCAGGGTGAGATTGCAAAGGTTGGCTCCAACTGCTCACGACCTGGGTGTCCATCCCCGAGTTATACCAGAGGCTGTTGGGACTCTTATCATTGCACACGCCAGCTACGGCAGCATCAAATTATTATTGCAGCATGTATGTGAAATTGACTTTGATACGATCAGGAGACTTTCATTGCTATCCATGATTCTAAATCGTTCCTAGCACTGTACTTTACACTAGTCTAGGTATTCATTTCTTATGCTCTACAGCATTTCTTAGCGTGCTCAAGAATACACAGCTTGAATAATGCCCGCGGGAAAGTGTGGAACAAGAGGTATAACATCCTGCATTTTATCAACACTTACCCTTGTCTTGCTTCACAGCTGATATCCGCACTCACTCCAACACATCAAAATCACATGTCCACTTCCAGCCATGTGCTAGCATATTTCTACTTACGAGCCCCAGCTATTTTAAGATCTATATTCTTGGAATGGCTCCAGGTCGACCTTCAAGCCCATCCAGCTTTGGAAGCGACAAGTGTACATTGGCTGAAAGTCCAGCTCTCCACGGAGGAAGGGAAAGGACACAGATCCACTTAGCTGCTTCTCCGTCCAGTGGAACACAGTGCGAAGCAACCTTAGAGGCATGATCACAAGATCCCTGTAAGATAGGGGCTGCTACCGTTTTTACAGATGCACATACACGGGAAGGTTAAGTCACTTTCCTAATAAATGGCAGGACTTGATTTGAACCTGGTATTTCTGGCCCCAGAGGCCCATGCTTTTGCCCTCCTTGGCTTCTCTATATGCTCAGTTTCCCCCTTATTGCCTTCTACATAAGTTTGTTGTCTAATAGCAATTTTAGTGAAGAGTTCTGTTAGGTTTAAAGGAATGAAATGCTGTCCATACTCTGTTCTCAATCTATGCTATTAAAAGGAGTTACTATAAGTAGTAGAGACTCAGGAGGTATTAATTCTGTGGGCCTAGAGTTGGATGTAGTGAAACACTCAGAGGAAGGAGGTGAAATGCCCCTTATCTTCAAGGGATTGATAACTTTGTCTAGGACACACACACACACACACAAAATCAGTATAATGATAGGTGAATAGCTAAATTCAGTTAGAATACAATAAAACTGTCCTTAGATTAAAAAAAAAAAACACATAAACAGAATGGGGTGCCTGGGTGGCTCAGTCAGTTAAGCATCCAGCTATTGTTTTTGGCTCAGGGCATGATCTCACGGTTTGTGAGTTCCAGCCTCACATAGGGCTCTGCGCTGACAGCACGGAGCCTGCTTGGGATTTTCTCTCTCTCCCTCTCTCTCCTTCCCCCCTACTCTCTCTGTATCTTTCTCAAAATAAATAAACACAAACTTAAAAATATTTTTAACAACATAAACACATAAACAGGTTATTTGCCTAATCTCCTTTCTCTAAGCCTGGAGCTGCTCTTCCCCTGTAATGCTAGAACTGAAAAAAGGTGTTGTTTCTAATTATTAAAGAGCTGATTCTGGTGCTCAATTTTTTTCTTGGCTCAATAAAATTGCCACCATTGACAGGAATGTTATTAAGACTTGCTCTGAGCACTTCCATAAGATTAGGTGTTACCTAGAGGTCCGGATATTAGCAATGAATTCTCTTTCATCACTTGCTGGAGCCCTATTTTCTAGCCGAAGGTAAATGATAATAAAAACAATAATTGACAATTACGCAAAATTTACTTCGTGCCGAGCATTTTTACCTAACGTGACCTTAATTCTCACAACAATCCTTGGAGGCAGGTGGCTATATTTTTCTCCCCATGTTCTGGGCAAGGAAACCAAGAGTCAGCTAAGTGAAATAACTTGTCCAGCATCACCCGAGTGGGCAGTGATAGAGCCACTACGCAAATGCAGCCTGCCTCACTCCGAAGGCCACGGTCTCTCAATTATGGGAGACTGTATCTTATAACAAGGCTGAACCCAGAAAGGTCTTCCATTTTGTTCTCCGGTTTTTCTAGCATCTTCTTGTTGAGACAAGTTGCCGGATACACTAAGTAAACAGGGGGGACCTTGTGCCTGCTGTCAGAGACAGCCAGATTTAACATTAAAATGTTTACAGGGCAAATTCTCATCAGATTTGACTTGGCCAGAATGGTTACACACTGCAGTATCAGGACTGAGATTTCTTCACTGTGCTGGTGTGCATTGATTTAGCTGCAGCCCAGGTCTTCATCACCTCAGGCCAGCTGACCTTCCACTTCAAGGCATCGTCTCACAAAATAGCTGTTGACCTAAATCCCTGGATGATAAAGGCTTCATTACAAGGCGAGAACCGACTTAAGGCACGTGAACAAAAAGTCCTGCCAAACCGGGTTGGGTCACTGTCAAGATACTGTTCTGTGTGACTTTCACATGGAGCGAGGTTGCGTGAAATGGTCCATTTCCTCCACCCCCACCCCGAAGCATGAAGAAGGAGGCCTCGGGAATTCGTGTGATACATTCAGTGCAGGACATTGTATATCATGCTTTGGTTAGATGCTTTGCTATCAATTTTTAGCATCTCTTATGCGCCAGGCACTTCGGGTTTATTATTGCTAATCTTCCCAACCCAAGAGGTAGGCGTCATCAATCTTGAAGGACACAATGGGGAAACTGGAGTGTAAAGATAGGAAGTAACTTGCTCAAACTCATACAACTAACAGGTGACTTAGTTGGGATTTTAATCCAAGTCTATTTCGCTTCCAAACCTGGTCGGTCTCTTTTACATTGTGCTACTTCCACTTGTCCTCTACAGTGACACCTGCCTCCCCCTTTCGGGTGCAAGGCATATGAGAAAAGAGCTCAGCACCATCCTTTCCACTGCTGGGGACAGGTGATGCTTGGAAGAAACCTATAGAACTGTCTTTAACCAGCATTCACTTACGCAGTGCTTCACTTGGGAGACTTCTTGTGCATTCCCCCAGAGCCTGATTTGAATGCTAGTATAAGCAGTAAGCCAAGGGCTAAACAAAGCAGCATCCTTGGGATTTGTCATATGTTTCTTGTTTTTCATACTTTTTTTTTTTTTTTTTTGAAATTCCACTGCCGTTATTTCTTTGAAATTCAGGTAATCTTTCATGCACTCTATTCTTTCCTTCTGGAACTTGTTTTTTTTAAATTGAGGTACAGTTGACACACCGTGTTCCATTAGTTACAGGTGTACAACACAGTGAGTCAAGCATGGGCACCTGTGTCACTGGGCGTTGTTACGATAGTACTGGCTCTACTCCCTACGCTATACTTTTCAACCCCGTGACTTCTTTACTTCTTTACTTCTTTATTTATTTATTTATTTATTTTGATGTATAGCTGACACACAGTGTTACATTAGCTTTGAGTGTACAACATAGGGATTCGACAACTCTGTACATTACGTCATGCTCCTCACAAGTGTAGCTACCGTGTGTTGCCACACAACAGTTATACTATCATTGAGTTTGTCACATGCTTTTGTCCTTTGTCCCCTGTGGCAACATCTGCTAACTGTAGGTCATTTTTCCTGTCGTCCTTCCTTAAGTAAAATAATAGTTTTCCTCATGGAGCTACTAGACCTTGAAGCGGCCTTAACTGGGTCTGCCATGAGCTACCTCCCCAAGAAAAGAAAAGAGGTGCCGTACAGTTCTGGGAGTGTCGTGTTGCTGAGGCAGGATCCACGCAGATAGAGAAAGCCAACGTTGAGGTCATCCACCTTTGAGCACTCCCAGGGAAAGCTCAGAGGTTCCATTCTGACACTGGATTTTTGTGACCGCCTTGGAGTGGAGTAATCTCGTGTGCCAAAGGTGGCCCCCTTTTTGAGGTAGTTCGTCTGCAAACAGGGCAATTCTAAGGACAGATATGTCTGCAAGGGGGTGATTTGCTCGTGCCGTCCCTCTCCCCTGGGGTGGGCACAGGGAACTTCCCTGGATCAGGTGCAGCGCCTTGACTGAGGACCTCCATGGAGCCGGAGCTGCCTCGGTGCAACTGTATCAGACACCTGCCATCATCCTTACGGCAGCACGTTTGACTTCGCCCCTTCCGGAAACACAACACACTGGGACAAGTGAAACATGCCCCTTGTGGTTGCTAGTTGCCATGCAAAGAAGGTGTGAACACACGCACACACATGAATGTAGACGACTAGTAAAATCGGTTCTTGAGGGAAACGCAGACAGACAAATAGAGTTCACATGGTCCCTCTACTGAAGCTGTGTCTCAGAGCTGACCAGCCTGGCGACGTGACCTCATCACAGACTCCAGCAGGCCGTCCTTACCGGGAGGTCTGCTACCTAGCAAGCTGCCTCAGGCTGTGAACAAAATCTTCTTTTCATGCAAGAAGGTAGGAACAAAGAGCCTTTGAAACCGTGGGGGTAAGAGACACGGCCAGCCAGTGACATTTCTCTTTGTTCCTTCTTCTTCCACTTTTCCTGTCTAATCACTTGATTTTTCTATGAGACGATAGCATTTTGGCTCCATGTTAGAAGGTTCATGAACCGAGTCAGTAAATTTCTAATTGACATGCATCCTTAGCTATTCACTTAGTGGATAATTGGCTAAACATACCCAGAATATTTACCGAGGGAGGAAAACAAAGTCCCCAAAGCCGATCGGGAGAGTTTGGGAACCTTTTATTCTAGTGCAGCTTTTTCTTTGGGAGCAGTTGCTGGTGTTTTAAAAGAGATCTAACTCCCTTCCCAATTAGGACTCCATTTAAACATACATCTCGATTTCATCCCTACTGAACAGAGCTTTATTAAATAGATACCACAGGCATAACACGGTGTCTGTCAACAATAAATGCCCAATAAACATCTCTCAGTTACCTCTTCAAATAGCAAATTTTGATATTCTGAGTTCAACCAGCCATTTGCCTTAATTCTGGGCAGCAAGTTCCTGATGGCACTTACAGTCACCATCGGCAGAATTGATGTATTTGCCACCAGAAACTTACTGTCTTACATGGGCACCTGGGTGGCTCAGTTGGTTAAGCATCCGACTTCGGCTCAGGTCAGCGATCTCATGGCTCGTGAGTGTAAGCCCCGCTTCGGACTCTATCCTGTCAGCTCAGAACCCACTTTGGTTCCTGTCCCTCTCTCTCTCTCTGCCCCTCCCTAGCTGAGGCTTTCTCTCTGTCTCAAAAATAAGTAGAAACATCAAAAATAAATGTTTAAAGAAACTTACTGTCTTACACAAGCTAGGCATTTAGCTGGTTACTAGGCACAGCATTGAATAAGGGCACTGTCTCTGCCCTCAAGGAGGACGGACTGAAAGGAAAGGAAAGACTTTGAACTAGTCTATCCGTTTAGCTCTTTGGGTTTTAAGTCACCCTAAAACATAGTGGCTGAAAACCGGAACAACCTTATTCTTTCTCATAGTCTGTAGGTTGGTTAGGTCTGCTATAGATCATGTATAGGTTCTGCTGATCTAGACTGAGTTTATTCATACATTCGCTGGTGAGTCAGGATAGTTCTCACCGTTCTAGGATGGGCTTGTCTGTTTCCAAATGAAGTCCCATGAATCCATTCGCGTGTTTCCTTTATGTATTCATTTAGCACTTAAGGAGCAACTTTTACGTATCAGACACTATAGGGTCCTGCCTTCAAATTGCTCAGGAATGAGTTCCAGGTGGGTGGCGCACATTTAAGACTTACCAGCCTGTGGAGGGTATTAAAACCACAAGAGCGAAGGAGATCACCCAGGAAGGGATAATAGGCCCTGGGCACACCAGTATTTTAAGGTGCTGTAGGAGAGAAGAGACTCGTCAGAAGCGAAAGAAGGAAAGCAAGGAGAATAAGGAACCGAGGAAGCCAAGAGAGGACTGAGCTTTAGGAAGTAGGGAGAGATCAGGGGGCAGCATGCAGTATGGACTTAATGACTTCTCGCAAGCCTCTTCTATATCCCTTCCAACATCTACACTTCGTGGCTCAATTCATTTCAGTATAGAGCAGGTGTTCCTCCACTTCTCTCACTGGAGTAAATAACTGGCATAAATCACTGAAGCGCACTTAGTGAGAATGACCCCTGATAGGATGGAGTGATGAGGAGTCACATAGTACCTGTTATTCCTTTAGTGGTAGGTCTTTGTAGAGATGTCATTGATTTTTCTTCCCCATAACGCATCTGAAGTTTTAAGTCTTTGCCAAGACTGATTTATTCTTTTCTTGTCTGTCCTTTTTCACGTAGTTAAGCTTGCTCAATATTTTTGAAGAGCCTAAAAATATTGGACCACTGGGAATTCAGATTAAAAGCAATCTTAGTTTAGTATACTCAATACTTGAGTTTAGTATTTTAAAACGGACATACTTTGGAGTTGTATTAATATGCTGCAGTCACGGATGACATGACGTGAGTTTCCAATAAAGCAAGTTTTCTGCCAACTTTACAAAGGGGTGCTTTTGCTAGACTATGGAAATTGATTCCTTTTCTAGCAATGAAGGTTTCTTGCTGAGTCAAAGAGGTCGTGTTTAAAAAGAACAAATACACAGTTTGTGGTGAAGAACTGTTGAGTTGACAATATGATACCGAGTCTATATAATCGAGCTGCGTTTTCACCTAGGGCTTGCGAATTTCGATCCCAAGGAAATGTTAACTTTCCATGCAAAAACTGGATGGCCGTTTTCTGCACAGTGTGTCCCCTTGTCCAAGGTCAAATAACTCTTCCTCAGTGGCCTCCAGGGAATCGAAAGAAGTCTCATGGTTTCAGGATGAGAAAATTAAAATAATTAACTTCTTGTAGTGTAAGCAGGCCCAGAAAGTTTTAGGGGGAGAATTCTTCCTGAAGGAAGCCTTATACTTGGATCACCCCTTAATTAAGCCTACAGTGGGCTGCTACCCATTTCTAAACTAAGACCAGAGCCTACCACTGCTAGACCCTTTCTGTTCGGTAACCTTTTTACCAAGACAGGAAAATGTTGTTGTAGAAAATACCACGTTCATGCCATACCCCTAACAACATTCAGTTTTGTCCGTAGCCTGTCCAGTGCTACTTTCCTTCCTGACTGTGTCTCAGTTTAACCTGTGCTGAGGCAGCAACCTGTACAGTAAAATGTAGGTGGGGTCTCAGTACCAGAACAAGGAGGCTAACCAAGGAGACTGTATATTCCTGTGGCGTGTGAGACCATTTGGTATCTGTCATCCTTTTCTCGCCTTCTGCTGTCCCCGAGAAAGGGCTTTGAAGAGGAAGGAGGTCCATCTGTGCAGGTAGCTGGAAGAAGGTTCGATTTGACACAGAATGTGAACTCTGCCTTCTCTCCTGTTTAGCACCATTCCTGCTGACTGTAGAGGAGTGAACGCTGGGAAAATCAGAAATGCACCTGCACCCTTAGAGTCCTCCTCCAAATGGTGGTATTTATCAGCCTTATGCAGTGGTGCCTAATTTTTCCTATATGGAAGACCCAAACAAATTAGCCAACCCATCCCAACACTTGGAAACAAACAACATTGGATTAAAAATGACACCAAAATAACATGGGAAACCACGTGAAGACTAAACCCAGTGAGCGTATTTTTTAATGCTTTTTTCCTGCTGTAAGTAGTTGGCCTATTTTTTTATTCAGTCACACCATCCCAGGCCCTGCATTGAGCTAGACTAGAAGGATTCTCAACCTTAGCACTCTTGACCTTGGGGGCCAGATAATTCTTTGTCTTCAGGGGCTGTTCTATACATTGTGGTATGTTGAGGGCCACCCCCCAGAGTTGTGGTAATGAAAAATGTCCCATCAGGAGAGAAATCACTCTGTCAAGAGCCACTTGGCTATATAACAACTATGTGAATAAGAAAGATATGGTCTTCAAGGTACTCCTTTTCTAAGAGCCAGTCCAAATGCTTCTATTTAATCACAACCCATGTTCTCCTTCCTTGGAGAACTTGAACCAAACTCTGTCTTTCCCCTCCCAGTCTTTCCCTGACCTCTCCAAAAGCATTTCAAGTTATCTGAAGTATTTACAAGACTTTCCAATAAAATCCAGTGGCTGTTATTTGGTATAAGAAACTGAGGCCTCTGGCTAAATCAGTCATTCCACAGTCATTTACTGAGAACCTACTTGGTTTTCCCTTATGTCTCCTATAGGAGCTCTGGAGCTCCTGCCTTCAATGAATTTAGAGTCAAAACTCTCATATGTAAAAAGTAATGTAAATCAATTTGTGTAAAGGATCCAGGCTCAACTTCAGGAAATTCTTTTTGTTGTGGTCCTTTTAGAATGCTCTCTGTCGTCCTTTTCGGTCCACTTCAGCAGAGCTGACAGTGAGCAGAGGTGACAGTATTCCTCGGTGTTTTTTTCATGTGTTTGCATATCCAGTTAAAAAGTCAACTGGTTAAATGCTTAAATTCAAACGGTTAAATCTAACCGTTAAGACTCAACTGACAATCGCTGCATTGGGCTAGTTCCTTCTCTCCAGGTCCTTAAAATAACCCTAGAAATGTACCATCAACTTTCCCCTTTCTCCTCTTGGTTCCTTTATAGCCACAAACACAAGGTCAGGAAAAAAGGAATTTTGTGAAGCCTTACATCATATTTTAGGGGATATAGAGAAATTAAGCTTATCAAAGTTCAGAAAAATTAATATTATAAAGGACCATCAGAAATCAGAATTAAATTTACCTCTCAGCTAATTTAATATTTTTTTCCAAAAGCATTTGTGGTTTATCTGCTTCCTGTTTTTTAGCCTTGCTTTTATCCCCTTATCATACTAAAGTGCCCCTGGTGGGTTATGTAACTCTGGACAAGTTCCATTCTTTCCTTGGGTCTCCATATCTTTTTCTGTAAAATGAAAACAAAAATGGATGGAATACTGAGCTCTCTTCTTGTTTTAAATTTCTCAGATATATAAAATAAGAATCAGTATGTTGCTAGGCTTTCTAACAGATTTGTCCATAGTCAGAATGGAGGTTGCACTAATAGGTATTGTTGAAGTATGAGTTCATAAGTTTCAAGTGCTTGCTACCTTCAGGTGGGCAGGTTGGTGATCAAATGCTAGAGTGCTTTGTGCTCCCTATGGGGATGGCCATGGGCTTCTCCTTTTCCAGAGTCTTGCTGAAACTGGGAACCTTGATTCTGGGTTAACTTTGAGAAGAGGAAAGCCTAGGCATGAGCTGGTATGGGGATGGAGAAGAGTAACATTTTCTGAGTACTTGACTGTCTTCATTTCAATTGTTTTTAAATGTTTATTATTTTTGAGAGAGAGAAAGAGAGAGAGAGAGAGAGAGCAGGGAAGGGACAGAGAAAGAGGGAGACACAGAATCCAAGGCAGGCTCCAGGCTCTGAGCTATCAGCACAGAGACTGATGTGAGGTTCAAACCCACTAACTGCAAAGCCGTGCCCTGAGCCAGAGTCAGACACTCAACTGAGTGAGACACCCAAGGACCAGTTGACTGTCTAAATTTCAAAAATTAATTGAAGGGCACCTAGGTGGCTCAGTTGGTTAGGCATCCAACTCTTGATTTCAAGCTCAGGTCATGATCTCACAGTTATGAGATTGAGCCCTACCTTGGGCTCTTACTGGGCATGAAAGCCCAGAGAGATTCTCTCTCTTTCCCTCTCCCTCTGGCCTCCCCTGCTTGCTTGGGTGCACATGCATTCTCTCTCTCTCTCTCTCTCTCAAAAAATTAATTCCTATGATTGTATTAGCTAACTAACTTGCCCAATATCACACCATTCGAATATGAGGAGATTGAGGTCCAAACCCAAGTGTCTTGCCTAAAGCACACTCTGCTTTCTCCACAAGGGAGGCTTTCAGGACTCACCTTGAGGAGGATTAGAAGATAAGCCTGCTTTACCTTTGGTGACCCTTTAACTCCTCTTTTTACTTCCTCCAAACAGGACTTCAGAGGCCTACTTGCTGTTATGACCCTAATGTAAAGAACCTCCTGTTTGTACCCTTTGTGGAGAAGTACTTTGGAGCAAGAACAACCCCTTCACCACAGACAGTCAAAATCTGGGGATGAGAGAGAGAATAATGGGTGACTGGTTGGTTGGTTGGTAAACCAGCACAACATGCTGGCCGCCAGACCTCACACCTCTGTTTCCTGGCTCAGAATCACACGTTTCAAACCTGACATCAGTCCTTTCCTTACCGTCCCTCCTCTTGGGGCTGTCCTGGCATTTATGCTGTCCGTCTTATCCCCCCTTCCTTCTCTTCCAGAAACGTGGTGAGAGTGTGGAGGTAGTGTAGGAGAGGCTCTGTTCTGAAAGTAACCAGATATACTTTCATTTCTCATTCTTTTTTTCATTTCAAAACCCATTGTTTCATTCTAGTTCCCCTGTGGAGAAGTAGAAGCATGTGGAGGTAGGGGACTTGTGCCCATGGAATTGTTCCATTTGTCTACTCCCATGTCTGCCAGTTTCTGCCAGAAGTTGAATAGCCATCTATATCCTTCCAGTGTGTAAACTAATTCTGGATGAACATTAGGGACAATGGTGGGCCATTTAATCATCTAACAAGTTTTAGAGTTTTCCAAATGACCCAGTGTTCTTTTAGATGACAACCTGTCATCCACAGAACCAGCATCCTCTTCTGTGAGCACCACACCTGTTCTCACATTCCTACAACTGTTCTGGATGCTGGTGGTTTAGGGGGCAGAGGAGTCTAAGGAGTGGTTAGAAAAACAGAGTGAGGGGTGCCCGAGTGTCTCAGTCAGTTGAGGTTCCGACACTTGATTTTGGCTCAGGTCATGATCCCAGGGTCTTGGAATCAAGCCCCATGTTGGGTTCTGCACTGAGCGGGAAGCCTGCTTGAGACTCTGACTCTCTCTCTCTCTCTCTCTCTCTCTCTCTCTCCCCCCCCCTTCCCCCTCTGCCTGTTGCCCACTCGCTTGTTTGCATGCTTTCTTGCTCTCCCTCTCTAAAATAAAATAAGATAAAATAAACAGTGACATGCCAGTTTGATTGGAAATGAGGGAGCCTTGTGAAGTATCATCTCAAGGCAGGCCCTCTACCTCATTTGTCCTGACCGCTATCCCCTGTGCCTTGTGTTGGCCTGGGAGCAACAGCCACCATGGCCACCATTTATTTCAAGGCCCATCTGGGCCAAATACCATGTCAAGTTTCTCTAATCTCTATATCAATCCTTTAATGTAGGCATTTTATCCCAATTTCATACTTCAGATAACTCAGAAAGTCTAGGCGAGGCAGAACTAGGGAAATTAATAGGTGCTTAAAAATAACAGTGTGGTAGGAATTTTGAACTATAAGTGATCTAAACTGATCTTTTGATATATCAGTTCCTCCATCTGGGGTATCACCTAGGTTGGTGGCTTGAACTATTAAGATGTGACTAAATTTAAATGTGTATTTTCTATATACAAAAGAATTTACTCTAGAGTAATAGCTATACCATTGCTCTGGCCAATCTTTTAGGAGCTATAAAGATAGTAGCTGCATAAATATGCATTCAAATCTGTTTGTCCATAAATAGTAGATCTGATTTGAGTGTCTTCATTTCTGGAATGTGTTTTTTTAACTTAAGGTCTTTCATTTTGCTTTTACTATGGACAACACAGTTCATCCCTGTACATTTGAAGTGGGTCGCATTCAAAATTCTTAAAAGCCTTGCTCAAATCCAACCTCAGCTTTTGCCTTCCCAGCTCTATTCCAAACACTCCCACCCTGAAACCTTCTTGGAATCGGTCTCCCTCCATGTCGGATCTTATTACTGCCTGCCTAAGATTAAAGGACTTTGTCTTCCCAAACACTGTATGTCCTATGCTTCTTCCGGGCACATAGTAGGTGCCCAGTACAAGCTTCTCTGTTGAAGACTACAGCGCTGCTATTTTAGAAATGAGGCAGTGTGGCATATCAAGTAAATAGAACCTTCTGTTACCTCTTCATGCACAAAAGAATTGGAAAATACTGTGTGTTACACATCGCTATTAAGGGCATGTTTGTCTTCTAGCAAGAGGCTTTCACAGAATGTGTTGCACAATAACGTCTGTCTCTCGAGTACAGTTTGACCTTAATGGAAATTTTAAAATGCAGAGTGAACAATAGATTGATTACTTTATCAAGGCAATTAGCCTCCACAAAGAATTGGCTTGCAGGTTACTTCAGGTTAAAAACATTTGGGTTGCTGATTGTATTTTTCTGTATTTTTAATTCTCTGCTGTGAGAATCCATTCATATATATCATTTTCTCCTAGTGCCTTCTGCTGGGTACAGTTAACTACAACATAAACCGTGGTACGTGGCATCCTGCAGATCCTTTAGAATTTGTCTTCACCAATGTGTTCACAAGAGACAGCGGCAGTAGAATGCCAGGAACGCAGAACTCATTGTCCAGCAGACCTGGGTTCCACCCTGACCTCTGACAGTAGTCGGGTGATTGGGGCAGATGCGGGGAAGATAGAGACAATAATAGGATTGACATTTGGGCACTATCTTGAGGATCGAATGACCACAGTGCCTGAAATGCAGCAAGCAATCAATAAAGGTGAACTATTTTACTATTATCATCGTTACAGATCATGAGATTTCAGCTCTGGGCCTTTTAGCTCATCAGGCCATACTTCAGCCCATCCAGCTATTGTCATTCATAAATGGACCTTCAGAGCCCTCGTCAGTTTGTAGCCACTGTCCTAAACTATTTCATGGGACCCATCGTGCACTGTGCTTCTAGACTTGTTCCTGCGTTTTACATATTCTGTTCTTGCACCTCGTAAATGCTAGTTACTGTTACTAAAATTATCTTTAGAACAGCAAATATGTTGCCCACATGAAGTGCTCCCCTGGGAAAGGTCCCAAGAGTAAAAACTGAGAAACAGCTGTTTGCCGCATTCCTGCCCTAGAGAGTTGCCCTGCACATTAGAATATTGAAGACTGTGAAAAATAAAAGGATATTAAAGACTCCAAAGAGTCCTATATCACTCTTATTTTATGCACATAAAATTGCTTGTTTGCAATTGCAAAGTACCTCATCCCAACGAAAGCTCTTCTGTTCTTGCTGTCTTTACTTTTATATCCACAGCCCTTCCCATTCTTCCACTGTCTTTCCACTTCAAAGAGGTCCTGCAGTGCCAGGTGCTGTGAAGTCACAATCACCGCAGCCAGGCCACCAGGACCATAGAATATGTCAGTATGTTCATTGGAAGCTTCAAGGTGATTGGTATTCAATGCTGCTTCCTAGCTTGAACACAAGTTCTTCTAAAGTCACGATGTGCTCCCATAGCTGGTGGACTTCCTTTGAGACCAGCCGAATTTTAAAGTGTAGCCAATTAAACAGGAAGTATGACTTCATGTCGAGGTGGCTATCCATCACCTATACACCCTCATGCTCTGCTTCCACGTGTCACAAGCTTACAGCTTGTCTTTCAGTTTATGATGCATTAATATACTGGTGTACCAGTTTAGAGCCGTAATGCCCATCTTGGAATAAATGTTGCTCATGGTCTATAGCTATTGGGCCGGGGTCCCCGGGGTCATAAGTAAATCCCACTTTAAGTATTACTGTTTGAGCATTTGAATTTATAGAAGAGGTAAATGGAAGTAATTACTCATCTTGCTAATGGATCCATTGCAAGATTGATTTGCAGGGCCCTTGCAAACTATATTTAAATAAGTGTTGAATTATACACAACTTGCCAAGATCAAGCCATTTTATTAGATAAAGTAGGGGATAGCTGTCTTGAGCTATGTGGTTTGATTCCTTCCCTTCACATTCTTTGGATCTGATTTTTTGTTTGTTTGTTTTTGCACAGTCAGCATATCATGAAGAGGCTTTCATGACTAGAATATTTTGTAAAATATTCTCATTCAGGTCTCTCCTTTTACCGCTTGAGAAATCTGTGCTGTAGACCAGTGTTCTTAGGTTTTGTGTTCTGTAAACAGGCACCATTCCTCAGTGTGGTTTTGGCTAGATTTTGTTTGAACGCTATAAATGACTTGTAGGGAAATGAGTTAGGCATTTAATGGGTGTGTCAACTTTCAGACCACCTGACTGCTATTAGTATATCATAGATGTACATTGTCTAATACTATTCATTTAGCCTAAAAGAGATAAGAGATTTTCAGAAATAGCAAACTCATTCCCAAGAGCACCTAATGCATCGGGTGAATCATCCTGAAACTCTGAAGGGTTATAATACCGAGGTCCTGGGGGAAATGGCACAGCCAAATATTTAAGAAAGGACAGCTATCATGATCTTCTGGAAAGGATCTTTATAAATCAGAAAGCTGAACTGACAGAGACTGAGAAGATGAATTGCTTTTCAATCAGGCAAAACCTTTTATTAGGTACTATTTCCGTAAATGCCCTCACCCACACTGCGAGAACCACCTTTGGGGGGGTCACATTTTTGAGAATCCCTCACAGGTTGGTCCAGCATGGCCAAACTATTTCTTCATTCCCTGAGGAGTTAGAAACTGCACGCCTCAGATGCCAAACAATTAACCGTCCTGATGTGAGTTTGGCTGCCAACATGGATCCAAGTATAATGCAAGGCTTTGGACGCTACTGCTGGGAAACCTAGAATTGAGTTTTTGTCAGACTGTCTCTGGAAAACGTCATCTTTACTTCATGAGCCAGGAGCGAGCCTACCCTACAGAATATCAATTGCCTACATTTTTAGTGTACCTATATGCCAATCACCATGCCTTCCATACATGACCTCATTTACAGGTGAGAAGACTGGAGCTTAGAAAGGTAGCTTGTAAGTAGCAGAACAGGGACTCAGACTTGGGCAATAGAGTCCAGAGGTCAAGTTCTTTTTATTTTTTTAATGTTTGTTGATTTTTGAGAGAGTGAGACAGAGCACGAGAGTGAAGGAGGGTCAGAGAGAGAGAGGGAGACACAGAATCCGAAACAGGTTCTAGGCTCTGAGTTGTCAGCACAGAGCCCGACACGCGGCTTACACCCATGAACCGTGAGATCGTGACCTGAGCCGAAGTTGGCCGCTTAACTGACTGAGCCACCCAGGCACCCCCAGAGGTCAAGTTCTTAATCTTAGCAGTCCCCTTTGAAAGGGTCTGCATGCTTATCATGAAGGCACGGAAAGGTAAAGGACAAGTTACTTTTCCTTCTGAAACAAAGGCAAGGGGAAGCACTGAATTGTTGTCATCGAGCTGCACATTATGGGACACCACCGTGTGCCAGGTGCCATGCTACAGCTCTACATGTGGTATCTTTTGTAATCCCCCCAGTGATATTGTGGGGTGGATCTTATTATTTGCCCCCAATTTTGAGATAAGAAAATGGAGACTGGAGCATAAATTTGAATTTACTTACCCAAGATCAACTAGCTAGTAAATTGTATCGCCGGGATTTAAAACCAGATCCGTATGGGGCGCCTGGGTGGCTTAGTCGGTTAAGCGTCCGACTTTCACTTAGGTCATGATCTCGCGGTTCGTGGGTTCGGGCCCCGCGTCGGGCTCTGTGCTGACTGCCAGCTCAGAGCCTGGAGCCTGTTTCAGTCTGTGACTCCCTCTCTCTGACCCTCCCCTGCTCACGCTGTCTCTCTCCTAGAAATAAATAAAAAACATTAAAAAAAAAAAAAACAGATCTGTATGACTCTAAAGACCATAGTCTTTTTAACTATTCTCTCTCTCACTCTCTCTGTCTGTCTCTCTCTCTCTGTGTGCCCCAAAGGGTAACTCCTAAGACCCTCAAAACAGTTATTTTGACTACCACATTTATCCCTCACCACCGAGGCGCCGCAGTAATGAGTAGGAGAAGGGAAGATGAGTGAAATGGACAGTGCAGCCCTCCTCTGGTCTTTTTCAGTGAGCCAAGAGTCTTCCTCTTTAAAGGAACACTTTACTCACTCTGTGGGCCGGGGCTCCTGTCTGCCTAAGGCCTGGAATGGGAGCTACCTGTGCGGTGGAGGAAATGCCCAAAAGAGAAAATGTTTGAGCACAAATACCGTTCTTAAGCACAAATCAAGTAGGGCATATAATTCTTTTGCTGCAAGATGTAACAGCCTGCTCTCTGAAGCAGAAAGACAGCGTTCCTTTTCCTTAGGGATTGTGAAGCCATAGGGTGAGTGAAGGAAGGGGTGTGAGTTTAGAGGCTTTTTAACAGAGAAAGTTCTAACCACTCCTGTTTCCTTCTCTTTAAAGACCAAATGTTATCATATTATGGGCTCTTTGAATACACTTAGAATATAGGCAGAATTCCATGAAACTTGGCCAGGGTCTTCGATACAGCTCTGCTTTTAAGATGCGCTGTATTTTTTTAATCACTAAGAATAAGAAGTTACTATTATATGCTCTCAGTTATCCCTTACCCTTTGACCTCCATGAGGTCAGTTTTTACAAAAAGTGTCATAGTTGGTCATGTTCTCATTTTTTTAGATTATTTCTAATCTGGGGACATGGCAAAAGAAGAATTTCACCTCTTGATCCTTTATCCTGGAAAAGTGAGTAGACAAAAGGCTTCCAAGAACTAGAGCCTTGTCACTGAGGTCATCAGGTCAGTCATGTACCCTCTCGTCACCCTGTTTCATCTCCCACAGCAGATGCCCTAAACCTCTGCCACTTGCCTCGAGCCTCTGCCCTATCTGAAGCCCACCACATTACTTAGGATTCTCCAGAGAAGCAGAACTAATAGAGTGTATATCAGAAGGCAGGGAGAAAGAGAGATTTCACTGGTAAGAATTGGCTCGTATGATTGTGGAGACCAGGAAGTCCCACAATCGACCATCTACAAGCTGGAGAGCCGGGAGAGCTGAGATGTGGTTCATCCCAAGTCCAAAGGTGTAAGAACCAGAGGAGCCAATGGGAGAGATAGTCCATTCTGAGTCCAAAGGCCTGAAAATCCGTATGTGGGGCAGGTCAGTGGTGTAAATCCCGGTCAGAGCCATCAGGCCTGAGAACCAGAAACAAACACAAGGTAGGAAGGCAGAAGGCAGGCGTCCCAGTCCGTGCAGAGAACCGACTCACCCTCCCTCCAACTTTTTGCTCTATTCGGGCCCTCCATGGATTGGATGATGCCCGCTGACATTGTGGAGGGCAATCTTTGTTCAGTCCACTGATTCAAATACTCCTCTCTTCTGGAAACACCCTCACAGACACTCGGAAGTAAGGTTTAACCAGCTCTCTGGGAATCCCTCAGCCCAGTCAAGTTGCCATATAAAATTGACCATCACACATTTTCAGTGGACATACTCTCAGTGTTGCAGAACAAAAGTCCGGGTGAGCCCCCAAAGCTCCCCTCTTCTGCACCTTCAGACTGCTAGCGGTTGCAGTCACCCTCTGGCCCATTTCCCTTGTCCCAGGAAAAGTCTGTCTCCCTGGTCAGAGGTAATCCTCCTTCTAGTATGAGCACAGATCATTCTTCCTGACTCTTCGGTGACCTTGTTCTCAATCAGTCCTCTCTCCCTTACAATTCTAGCATTTTCCTTCCCGCTGGCTATGCTATCTTTTAGAATACAAATATACTCAGGTGGGGCACTTGGGTGGCTCAGTCAGTTAAGCATCCGACTCTTGCTTTCGGCTCAGGTCGTGATCTTACAGTTTGTGGGTTCGAGCCCCACGCCAGGCTCCGCACTGACAGTGTGGAGCCGGCCTGGGATTCTTTCTTTCCCTCTCTCTGCCCTCCCCCTGCCCTTGCATCTGTTCTCTCTCTCTTTCATACTCTCTCTCTCAAAATAAATAAGCATTCAAATATGCTCAGGTAAAGGAACTCTGGAGACTGGACACCTTTTGGCACTAATTTGTGGGGAAGAGAATAGAGGAAAATTAATTATAGTTATAGGTTCACTCCCATGCTCTGTTCCCTGTATAAAAATAGTCCCTTAGTGAAATGTTCTGATCTCTTAAATGAGTATAATATAGGCATGATATGTTTCCTTTGAGGATCAAATGAGATCATGCTTATCACTGAATAAATGTGTATCATCAAATGTAGAAACTAGAACCTAGTCAATATTCAAACATGATGACAGCTGGGGTCATGGTATTATTTATAGTACTTCTAGTAGTTACAGGAATAATTTTATGGGGAAATTGAGCTGAAATATTTGCAAGGCACCCTTTCCCTCTCCACATACAAGTTTGGATCTTGTCATGTCCCATCCATTCCTTTTCACAGTGTTTATTACATTATAGCCTAATCTCAACTCTTCCAGTTTCATTTCCTCTCAAAGATACCCTTGTTTCAGGCGTACTGGGCCACGCACCACTCCCCAGTCCTGCTGTGGAGTCCCGTGACTTATGACTATGTTCATGCTGGCTCCTCTGCTTTCCCTGTCCATGTCCCTTCTTTACCAGACCTAGAATGGTACCTCTGGATCGCTGGTATTTTTCTCATCGCCACACTCCTCTGGGTAGAATCAGCGATCCTATACCCTTTATACGTACTGTTCCCACATCATATGTCCATTGTTGACTTGCTTCTCTATCTACTATACTTGGAACTCTTGGAGGACTCACAGCAGTTAAGCTGGGCATCTCCAATGACTGGGCATTCAATCAAAGCCTGACAGCCATGGTAATGAACAACCAATGGGGCCTCATGACCCTGTCCACCAGGTGAGAAACTCTGTGTTCACTTTCACCAGCTTTTTTACCACATGATTGGAGATTCTTCTTCGTTTACTTTTAAAGTCATTAAAGAGCAATGTTCTTTTCTTAGACATTCTGAAGATGGGAAGTTAATACACTGTGCGGTTCCCTCCTTTCTATTCCAATTGATGCTACGAAATCAAACCTTTTAGCTTCTTGATGATAAGGGGGAGGTAGCCTCTTAAAAATAATTGACTCCAATAAGCAGAACCCCTTCTCAGCCACTTTTCTCTTATCTCTCTGTGCAGGCATGAATGATTTTAGTGATTTCTCATCTATGTGAAAGAGAACTCTGCCACCTTCCCTGTTCAATGTGTATGAGGCCACTTAGCAACCTTGGAAGTGGGTAATTATCATCAACTTACTCTTTCATCCAAGATGCAAAGCACCACTTCAGCATTTAACAAATAGTTGCAGACAAGAAGAGAATCCGATTGGTTGAGTCTCAGTCCTATTGACAGATTCGGAGGTATGATGCTGGTAGGCAAGAAATTGATCGAGGAGAAAGGGAGAATGCAGGACTCCCTTAGCCAAGGGGCTGGATTGTTGCTTAATTTTGAGGTTGTCAACTTTTCGATAGCTGTTAGCTTCTTTACATCTTAGTCACTGGTCACAGGTACCCTACAAACCTTATCACTTTTTTCTTCCAGCAGGGAGATCAAACCCTTTCCCCCCAAAGTGGATTTTCTACTTAGTTCTTCACTTGTTCACAACCTCGGGTTTAGAAATGATCTAAAACGTCAATTTCTTCAAATGTCTCTTTTATTCTTTTTTTTTTCTTTTTTGAGATAGAGAGAGAGAAGGGGAGGGGCAGAAGGAGAGAGAGGGAGACAGAATCTTAAGTAGGTTCCACACTGTGTGGAGCCTGACATGGGGGCTTGATCCCATGACCTGCGATCATGACCTGAACCAAAATCAAGAGTCAGATGCTTAACTTACTGAACCATACAGGTGCCCCAGGAAATGTATTTTCTGTTAGAAAGTTAAATTATCAGTTTTTATTTTAAGTTCTTTGGTTTGGTATACTGAATCTGAATTTTTTTTACCTTCTTTTGTCACATTCTCACTTTCTTTCTGATTATTTTATTTTTGAAGTTTATTTATTTTGAGAGAGAAAGAGAAAGAGCCAGCATGGGATGGGCAGAGAGAGAGAGAGAGAGAGAGAGAGAGAAAATCCCAAGCAGGCTCCACACTGTCAGCACAGAGCTAGACATGGGGCTCAAAGTCACACATCGTGAGATCAAGACCTGAGCTGAAATCAAGAATCAGATGCTTAACCGACCGAGCCACCCAGGCACGCCTCCTTCTCATTTTCTTAAATCAACCATAATACTTGCTTTTAAAACACAGTTTCTCAGCATTATGGACATATTGGGCCAGATGGCTTTATTCTTTTTGATTGTCTTTTTTGTCATAGAATATGTAACAGCATCCCTGGTCTCTTACCCTTGACATACAAGCAGCACACCACCCCTGCCCTCAAGTCGTGACACCCAGAAAAGTCTCTAGAATACCATATGTGCATGGGAGTGTGGTGGGGTGGGGTGGAGTGGCAAAAACCCTCCCAGTTGAGAACCACTGATTTAACATATTTTGCCCATTTTGAAGCCTCCAATGCCAGAACATGGAAAGAATTTTCGATTTTAGAAAGGAAAAGAGAAAGAAATGATGGGCAAAGCAAGTTTTTTTCCCAAAGAATAATGTAAGTCAATCCCACTCAATTTCCAGATATTTTTGTAGTGTTTATATGGTATAAGGAACTGTGTGTTCTCATTTTTATCCTTATTAATTGATTTCTCTTTTCATTAGGTTCCTCATCATCTGATATAGGTTATGCCTATGTTTTAATTTCTGCTGTAGATTTACAGAATTTATACCTGGTCCAAAAAATGAATTTGGAAGGCAAATGCTCCCCATTTGCCCCTCTAGATCCATTCTCTACCCTTTTTTTTGGACATACTCTGGCCATAGGATGTGGGCTAAGTGAATCATCCAGAAACCTTTGCCCTCAGGCTTCAAGATGGTTCAATTAGAAGAGACCTTTGGGCTCAGCCCGTGATCTCATGGTGGTGAGACTGAGCCCTGCATCAGGCTCTGTGCTGAGTGTGGAGCCTGCTTAAGATTCTCTCTCTTGTGGCGCATGGGTGGCTCCATTGATTGAATGTCCAACTCTTGATCTTGGCTCAGGTCATGGTCTGTGGGATTGAGCGCCACATCCAGCTCTACACTGACAGTGCAGAACCTGCTTGGGATTCTCTCTCTCCTTCTGTTTGCCCCTCTCCTACTCACTCTTGCTCTCTCTCTCTCACAAAAAAAAAAAAAAAAAAAAAAAGGACAGGCCACTGGGGAGCACTGACGAGATAGGACAGGAGGAGAGAAAGGTTGAGATTCCTTTTTCTTTGGCCACAGTTTCTTTCAGGTGGCCCTTGAAAGGCTATAGCTCTCTCTGGCTTCCAATAATAATTATTCCCATGTCCTTTCAGGTTTTAGTGAGATAATGACTTTCTACTCTTTCTCATCCCTGGGAACATCGCTATTTCATAAAGGTCTTCTGAATGCTGCCCTTGTTTCTGTAAATGGCCCCTTTATTAGACACTCCTCAGTTACTCCCTGTAATAAGCTATCTGTTTCTTTCTAGAACACTGCGCATACAAGAATGACCCTTCTTTTTCAGCAAACCCAAGTAGCTTTTAGGAGCTTGTTTCCCTCAGGGCCTTGACAGCCTTTGTAATGACTTGTAAATTTCCCATCCCACTACCTGTAACTCTGGTCCTGGAAAGTTGTCGACAAGCCTAGGCGTTGCTATGTGTAACAAAATGAAGGTAAGGAATTATTTTGATTCTAATAAGATTATGGTGGTTACATCTGTCCTTATTTATGCAGAACTATATAAAGGAAGCTTTCTATTTGCTTTAGAGTGTTTCTAACCAAGCACAGACTCCAAGACAGAACTATTACATTTCTTTTTTTTTTTATGGTTTATTTATTTTTGAGACAGAGAGGGACAGAGCATGAGTGGGGGAGGGGCAGAGAGAGAGGGAGACACAGAATCTGAAACAGGCTCCAGGCTCTGACCTGTGAGCAGAGCCCGATGAGGGGCTCAAACCCACGAACCGTGGGATCATGACCTGAGCCGAAGTCGGACGCTTAACCAACTGAGCCACTCAGACGCCCCAAGAACTATCACATTTCTTGACTTCATCTGATTTTGAGGCTCCATGTGTATTCATGATCATGTGATCTTCACCATCAATAATAGCCAGTGGATATCAGGTGCCCCTCATATCTGAAGATTTATACTAGGTACTGGGTGTAGGGATGCAGAGTATGTGAACCTTGACCCTCCTACCCAGATTGAAGAAACTTGGCCGAGCATGTAGACTACGGGAAGTTCATTTGATTTTTCTTCTCTTAGAAAGCATTGAAATCATCTTTCTTTCATAGTCTTCCTCCTATCATTCAGTCTGGTCACCATTGCTCTCTCCCACTCAGTTCTACATAGTCACTAAATTATAGAAATCCTCCCTTTGAAGCTGTGCTGTACGATAGCAACATGAACCATATGCATCATTTTATATTTTCTAGCAGCCACATTGAAACAGCAAAAAGAAACTTAATTTTCTTTCAGGTGAACTTAAATTTCATAATACATTTTATTTAGTCCAACTATTACAAATATTTTCATTTCACATTTAACTATTTCAGAAAAGTTTAGTAAGTGTACTTTTTAAATACTAAGTCCTTACAATCTGTGTATTTTGTACTTATAGCACATCTCACTGCGGATACCAAATATCCATTGGAAATATTCAGCCTGTATTTTGACTTCATCAAATTTATTGTTGAAAGAGTAGATCCATATTACCCAAGTTGTTCCAAACATACTTGCATATTTGCAATAACAATTCGAATTGAGTCCTGATTTTTAAATTTAAATGTTAATTAATTTAAATTTTAAACAAATTAAATATTCAGCTCCTTGGTTGTATAACCTCATTTCAGGTGCTCGTGGCTACCATACTGGACCACGCAGGTCTAAATTATCTCCAGAATTCATTTCCTCTTGTCACCTAACCACTAAAGACAGATGAAAGCTTAGATTGGTGGTTTGGACTATTACCACATTTTCCTAGGTTTCTCCCAAATCCTACTGTTTATCCAGGACCCAGATTAAATGTCATTTACTATAAGAAGCCCTCTGCCAGGTAACACCAATGTCCCTATTCATATCTCAGATGAAATGCTTTTCCCATCGCATTACCTTCAGACGTAGTTGATCTGGCTCATGAAATAGTCTCAGAGCTCGGAGCAAGGGTCACAAACTGTAGACTGCAGGCTCCATGGTGTGCCTTACTAAATATGCTCTTTCATTTACATATTGTCTATTGCTGGGCTTATGGTCTATGGCAGAGCTGAACAGTCACACTGAAGAGCGAATGACCCACACAGGCAAAACCTTTCAGTATTTGACCTTTTACAGGAGATGTGTGCCCACCTCAGCCCTAGAGGGTGGGACTTCTGTCTTGTCCACCTTTGGTGCCTAGCACTCTAGCACGTGGCAGGTTCTCGGTAAATGTTAATGGAATTGACCCGTAGATGAACTAGATGAAGTTGCATTGATGAGTTGAATGGAAGTTGATGTTTTCGTCTGTGATTGATAAGATTTTTGAGAATAGAAAATCCTTTTTGCTTCCTCTTTAGAATTCTTTACGAGGCCTACTTTATTGCCACTTTGTCACTGTTTGCTTGAATAAAATAAGTTTTGTTTTACCACCTTCATTCTTCTTTTAATGCCATGTACCCCCTACCATTTCTACTGTGATTTCTATTTGATTTCACTTGTTTCCCACAGACACAAATTGATTAACTCCTGAGAATCTGAGTGCCTCCAACGCAGAGAAGCAGCAGAAGCTGTGAATTCAAGTCGTGGCTTGATCTTTGGCCTAATTGGTTGCTTTGGAAAAGACGTGTGACCTAACTTGTTAGTGTTCTTTTCTTTTCTGATTCTTTAGTGTGAATTACAATATCCCACCTTCAAGTTATTGCCTGTAGTGTGTGTGAATGCAATAAGCCGTTTTGTAATGAGTATTATTAACATAACAGATTTTCCTAAAGTAAAAAGCTATTTTTCTTCCACAGAGGATGGAAAAATAAGCAGTGTGGGCACCAATTTTAAACGTTGCTTAGAGTCAGCCTCCATTATTAAAAGTTGCCCGTTTGGGGGAAGAAATTACTGGCCATCAATAATCTTATCATAATTGGGTACCCCCACCAAAAGACCACTTGGCCATTGCTTCTAATGTTGCATTTAAAATCTAGAATTCTGAAAGCAGATGTTGGAGATGGCTTTCACGACTGAGCTATATCTTTATAAGTGAAGAACTTGAAGGTTGTAAGGCTACAGATCATGTAGAAAGGTCTGGAGGCTTTATGACACGAGGGCAGAAGATGGAGGGGCTGTCACTGGGAAGTTTCCTTTCTAGCAGGATTTTCTATCTAAGAGTGGCTACAAGGCATTTGTTATCCACACCCACATGCACACCAAGTCTTAGAGTTTACATTTGTACCTCACGGTTTTTCTCAGAATTCTTAGGTTAGTGACAGATTCCACTTCTTGAACAGTACCGTATGCCATTAATATATCTTGTTTCTAGAACTCCTCTCTTCTCCTAACAATAACCCTGTGAGGTAGGTGCTATTATCTTCAATTTACAGATAAGGATATTGAGCCTCAAAAAGACAACATGCACTGTACCCGGGTTGTGAAGCAAGTAAGTGGCCGACCTGGGATTAGAACCCAAGTCTCAGGAGCCCATGATCTTGACCACTATGGAAGCTGTAATGTTTTCTGAGATGAAAGAAATTAGGCTTTGGGAGGGGGGGCAGGGCAGTGCCCATTGTGTGCTTTGAAATACTCTACCTGTTTCATTTGAAGGACTGAATCCTCGAAGTAGGAAGGGCCAGAGAAATCACGTAATGTAACCCTAAGAGGTTGAACAACTTGCTCACGCTACCTCAGCTAAGTTAGTGGTGGCGATAACAACAGTAGTCTCCTGACTCCTGGCCCAGTGGTTCCTATACTACCTCCCAATTCACATTTATGGCTGGATATAAATAAGCAGACACTCATTACACCCATTTCATTTTATTTTAAGATTCATTTTAAGAAAAGTCTTTCTGTGGTAAGAAGAGGGGGAATAAAACAGTACTCCAGAAGGAAATGAAAGATGATTTGTTTTTACCAAATCTGCAGGGAACCCAGCGAGGGAATGCCAGCACACATCAAATTACCTACTTACGAGTTATGCTGCTGACAGTGGGGTTACTGTGAGCAACTTTCTGGATCTCTTTGAGCCTTAATTTCTTCTCTGGCCCATAGTTTAGGATTTCAGGAGTGGGATTAGGAGGTGCCCGGGCACAGCCTTCCTCGGGTGTATTGGGCAGCCTTAAGCGGTGAAGAATTTCCCGATGCAAGCAAAAGTGGACATCCACTTGATGGGAATGTTGTAGACATTATTCGGATGTTCTCTTGATGATTGGATGACCATTATGCCTGAGCTTGTTTCTATACTTCACGCTCTGTGAGAAATGAAGTACATTGAACGTTTCGGGCATAACCACACCATCTGACCTGTGGTCACCTACATAGTCATTCAACAAGTAGTTACTGAGTACCCTGGTGCTAGAATCGAGGATGACAAGACATGCCCCTTGTCTGGGATGCCATAGATGAGGGATCAGCAAATTATGGCCCTAGGCCAAATCCCGCCCATCATCTTTCTTTCCAAATAAAACCTTACTGGAACACAGCCACGCCCATGGTTCATGTTGTTCACAACCAATCTCATGTCGTTGGTGGCCACTGTTGCGCTCCTACACCAGACTTGAGTACCTGCAACAGGGACCGTGTGGCCCACAAAACCTCACATATTTGCTCTTTGAGGCTTTATAGCACAAGTTTGCCCACCCTTGCTATAGATGAGCACGTGCATTTTTTTTGTTGTTGTTTATTTTTGAAAGAGAGACAGAGTATGAGCAGGGGAATGTCAGAGAAAGAGGGAGATAATATCTGAAGCAGGCTCCAGGCTCTGAGCTGTCAGCCCAGAACCTGATGCGGGGCTTGAACTCATGAACCAAGAGATCATGGCCTGAGCCAAAGTCAGACGCCCAACCGACTGAGCCACCCAGGCGCCCCGAGCACGTGCATGTTTAAGTTCAATGTCATGGCCTACGTACAGAACTGGAGGAGGAACAAAAGCAGCACATGTAATTACTTCTTCTTGAAGAGGGATCAGAAAATTTTCAGAGGAATTAAACCATATAATCATGACGTCTTTGAGTGGGAAGAAACCTTAGCAGCTTTAACTGCCCTAGGTTTTCATCCAACCCTCTACATATTGCTCTACAGGATCCCTGATACGCTGCATTTCTCTCATAAGGAAAGTATACATGCTCTCCCTCCAGAGACGTGGTACAATTTTATAAAATTTCGGCTGCCAATTTATGCAGGTTCATAGGTAAGAGGTTCATAGGTGGCCTTTGCATTCTGAAAGAGACCAAGAACCACGCATATCTTCATGTTACTATCTGAACTTCCGATGAAGCAAGTTCGTACTCTATAGCTGGCCCATGCCGATGACATTGACCTGCAGGACGCTTGAGGGACTAGGGCTTGGGGCCTGTCCTCTCCCCCATACACAGGGACGAAAGCCCAGCTTCTGTGGCCATGTTTTTATCGCCCCGGCAGTACCCCTAAGTCCTACTAATCAGGATTCAAACATACTCAATAATCAGTTGTAGGGAGACAGGGAGGAACGATCAGATTCACCTCACTTGTGCCCTAATGTCATATAGGACCTCCTGGGGTACACTCCTCACAGGAGGAATTCTCCAGATAAGTGGCGTGGACTGATTGACTGGCTTCTTCTACAATTTACTGTCAGTCTGAAGAGGACTGCAGCAGCGTGATTAATGATTTGTTAAATATCCTACTCCCTTGTATGTCAAAGCCTTGACGCTCTATTTTTAAAATGCAATGGGAGATGGATACTTCGACAGTGGGAGTCTTGAAAATTCCTCTGATAAACTCATGAAGGTCGCTGTAGAGGAAAAATTCCCCCCCCCCTTTTTTTTTACTTTAAACTCTGACATTTCAGCCTTCAAAAAACTACAAGAACCACATCTGTGGTATACCACTGTTTCCCATATTTTTGCAATTACGGTGCTGCAGCAAGTAGTCTTGTGCTTATGTGTTTTCATATTGCTGGAGATATATGTTTAGGATAAATCCTTCCAAGTGGAATCGCTGAGTCAAAAGGTAAGTACACATATAATTTGGTTAAATATTGCCAAATTCCCTTCAGGAGAGTTGTACCAGTTTGCATTCACACCAGCAACATGTAAGAGCACCTCTTTCTCCACAGCCTCACCTACAGAGTGTGTTATACTTTTTGATTTTGGCCAGTATGATATGTGAGAAATGGATTCTTTTTTTCATGTTTATTTTATTTTTGAGAGAGAGAGAGAGCATGAGAGCTGGGTAGGAGCAGAAAGAGAGAGAGAGAGACAGAGGATCTGAAGCGTGCTCTGCACTGATGGCAGAGAGCCCAGTGCGGGGCTCGAACTCACAAACCATGAGGTCATGACTTAAGCTGAAGTCAGAGACTTAACTGACTGAGTCACCCAGGTGCCTCGAGAAATGGATTCTTAATGTCGTTTTAACTTGCGTATCCTAACATGCATGTCACTTGAGTGAGGGTGAATGTTTTTTGTAAGCTTAAAGGACATTTTAAGGTCTGTTTTGTGTCTGAATTATCCATATTTTTGTACATTTTTGTATCCAGGATTTGTTTTTTTTCCCTCAGAATTTAAGAATTTTTCATGTAGTGAAGATAGTAGTCATTTATCTGTCATACATGGTGCAGTATTTCTCTTGGTTTGTCAGTTTTCTTTTTGTTTATGGTAATAACATTCATTCGGTTTTTTAAAAAATTGTTTCTGATGTTTATTTTTTTGAGAGAGAGAGAGACAGAGTGCGAGTCGGGGAGGGGCGGAGAGAGAGGGACACACAGAATCCGAAGCAGGCTCCAGGCTTTAGGCTCTGAGCTGTCAGCACAGAGCCCGACTTGAGGCTCGAACTCACGGGCTGTGAGATCATGACTTGAGCCGGAGTCAGACACTTAACCGACTGAGCCACCCCGCCCCCACCTTAGGTTTTTTAAAGTATTGTTATGTAGTGAGATGTAGCAATCATTTGTTTTATTGTATTTGCATTTGGCGTTCTAGTTAAAAGACGTCTTAGTAATCTTGGCTTAAAGAGGCATGTTTTCTTTTAGTGCTTATATGGTTTCACTTTGCATTAGATCCCTGACCCATTTGAAATTTATTCTTATGTATGGTGTGAGGTGTGGATCTGATTTATCTCTTTCCAAATGGCTAACCTTTGTCCCAGCACCATCTATCAAAAAACTCTGTCCTTGCTCCTGTTATTCAAGATATGACTTTTGTTATACACTAAAGTTCTGTATTTACTTGGGTCTATTTTTGAACGCTTTATACTTTTATAATGGTCTCTGTGGATGCACTGGTATCATGTCTGTTCAGTTACAGAGGCTTTATAATGCTTTATTGTCTGGTAGGGCTGGTATGTACTCATAGTTTTTTTTTTTTTTTATCTTTGTGTTTCCATGAGTGTTGTTAATTTTTTCACACGAGGCTCCATAACCACTTGTCCAACTCTATAAAAAAGCTTGTGGATATTTTTGTTGGGATTATGTTAGATTTATAAATTAGCTTTATAAATTAAAGTAACAAATGAAGTCACATCTTTATATGTTGAGTCATCCCATCAACAGACAAGTGATGCCCTTACATTTCTCCAAAGCTGTTTTTCTGTCTTTTATGAGCAAAAACAAAAACAAAAACAACAACAAAAAAAACTCCCAAAACTTTAAGAAAATCAGATTTGACTTGGGACTATTGATATCATTCAGAACATGAGAAATGTATTTAATGATAATCTCATTGACCTATATAACAAGCAGAAAAGGGAAGAGCAAATCTGCCCCAAACCTGTTCCAACTCTATTCCAAGATGAAATGTCCTAGTCCAGCATTTACTCATTCATTCATTCATTCATTCTCATCAGTGACTTCACTGAAGCCAGAGAATAGCTTTTCAAAACCCAAGAGAATAGTTCTAAAAGATGACAGTCGTGACTGATAATCCTGAAGATTCAAAAATATTTTGACAGTCTGAAATGATCAGCCCAAACTCAACAATTAGAGAAAAACCTACCCCGCGCTTCAAAAGTAGAATCGCATATGTAAAATTCAAGAAACAAAAACTGCATTAGCAGCCGTACTTTTGATATCTGCAGGAGGTTTCTAGATTGACCCATAAACTTAATAGAGGCCAGTACTTCCTATTTAGCAGCTGTTAAAATAACGTATTTATCCAAGCTTCATTAAAACATGTATGGTGACCAGACCAAGGCAAGCAGTGCACTGCTTTGGTTGGACCGACCTGGAGGGAACACTCTTTTCATTTGAGAAGAAGAATCATAAATTAAGGTAAAGAGGGACCGCTAGAGAGAATCTAGAAGAGAGCAATCAGAGATGTCAAGGTGTCAAGAAAGCATCTGTTGTTAGGAATAGTTGGAAGAGCTGAGGATATTGGAAAAAAAAGAAGCGAGAACTTGGAACCTTTACCTGTCTTTGATAGATGGGTGTCAGGAGCCCAGCACTGCTTTAGAGACCAGAACAAGGTGAAACAAGGGCGCAGCTGTGGGTTCGACTTGGATTTCCTAGTAGAGTTTCACTTTACCCAAGAGTTTGTGGGAGACAGTGAAGAGGTGGAGAAATAGAGTGGGCAGAGAGAATAAGAATGAATGTACTATAATGGACGACCCATAGCAGAAGCAGAGAGCTCAGTTGGGAGGATGTTGGTACAGTACAGACAAAAGGTGATGGTGATTTGGTCTAGGCTCCAAAGTGATAGTGGAGAAGATGAGAGGTGTTGGATTTGGCAATTATTTTACAGTTAGAAATTATGAGATTTACTAATGGGTTGGAGATGGGAGATGAGGGAGAGAAGAGAATGAAGGATGGATTTTAGGTTTGGGAGTTGAACAACTGGATGAATGGTGGTGCCATTTAATGAGACAGAATACTGGTGGGGGTTAGGATGGAGTAGTATAGGAGAGTAGCAGCTCTCTCCTATATGGTTGATTTTTAGAAGTGTGACCTTGAGCCAAGTGGTTTTTTACTATATATTATACAGTGTTTATTTTAAAAGAGCCTCCAATCCAGTTTAGGAGACAGAAAACCATCTATTTTTTTCTTTCTTCTTGTTTCTTTTCTTTTCTTTTCTTTCTTTTCTTTTCTTTTCTTTTTTCTTTTCTTTTCTTTTCTTTTTTAGTTTTAGTTATGTGAGAGAAGAAGGGGGTGGAGAGGCAGAGTGAGAATCCCAGGCAGGCTCCGCGCTGTCAGCGCAGAGCCCAACATGGGGCTTGATCTCAAGAACTATGGGATCATGACCTGAGCGAAAATCAAGGGTCAGACACTTAAGTGACTGAACCCCCCAGACGCTCCAGGCCAAAATCCACCTTAGAACAATTTAGGAAGAAAAAGTAAGCAATTAAAAAGAGGTATGGTAAAACTGGTAAGTGCAAATGAAATCCTGAGAAGAGAGAGATGATTGAAGACTCTAGTAGAAGAAGGCTTCCTGCAGGAGGTAGCATTTGTTCTGGGCCTTGAAGGCCATGCCCAAGGGCAAGAGCAAGGGTATGAGCATTCAAAGTTCTGCTAAAATATAGCGTGGCCTTCGTGAGAATGTGCTTCCATGTAGCTTGACTTGATGACTTTGACATTTACTAAGCGTGCTCTGGGTGCTCTGCTCCATTTTGCTTTGTGGTAGAAATGCCCCAATTTCGCTGTAGCGTTTGCTCATGGTTAGGGGATGTGACAGTGGAGTACAGCAGGGCACATGACTTTCAAAGAATCTCAAATATTTGTACCCTGGGTGGCCTGTCTCCAGCACTCACCTCTTCCTGGGATTACACCCTCTGATTGGACCAGCGTGCAGAGTGGTTTCCTCAAGTGGTATCAACTCAGTCTCTCAGGTAGAAGATCTATGGAAAGAGATACAGATGTGTGGGTGTGAGAGCACATGGGGAGAGAGGCATTTCCCACACTCAGAACTGTTGACAGGGGCTACATCAGCACACTCTGAATATAGACAGCAAGTTGTGTCTTTTTGCTAAGGCAGCTGCCCCCAGTGGGAGCACAGGCTGTGCTATTCTAGAAAGCCACCATAATCTGATTGTAGCTCCTGCTCATTTTACCTTGTGATACATTCTTTCAAGTCAGTTCATGTTGTCCAGCTCCAAATTCATGTCCTCACGTTCCCACCCTGAGATAGAACTCACTCGGCTTTCCTTCTCTCCCCTTGCTAGAGGTAGTCCTAGAGCACAGTTTGCAAACTCTGCTTTGGGGGAACCCCAGGGGTTCTGAGCGGTGGGATGCTAGGAGAGAAACGATGAAGTTAAGGCCCTAACTTCATCGGGTGGGAGCAAAGGCTACCTCCCTCTGCATAGCAGCTCCGCTTTGTCATTGTTTTGTATTTTGAGTTCTACATACGGTTTCATTAACATCGACTCTGAAATGGACTGTTCTTAAAGGTAGAAGTAATAGATTCAAGCTCTTAATTTGACTAGGTTCTTTTGTTAAGTTGAGAGCGTTTTTCAAACGTGTTTTCATATTGCTGGTCAACATGAGAACATGTTTATTTCAATGATCTGGTGGGCCATCCAGCAAGAGAAAGAGGCTCAAGGGGAGAAAAATCCAGCAAAAAGGACAACAGAAATGATGAGGATGAGATGGAGACGGAGAGGCATATATAACATTTGCTCTTGAGTTATGTGATTAAAAGAGGATTTGGGAAAGCAGTGTTATAATTTATAGATCTTTTTTCATTAATCTTAGTCATTCATTGACAGCCATTTATTGAAAACCCATTATGTTCTAGGCACTGTGCTCCATCCTGGACCCACAAAGATGGACATAACTCGTAGACTCTAATTCAGGTCATCAGCCCCGCAGATTTTTAACAGTGCCCCAACATTCCCCCTTTCCCTCTAGGATCAAAAGCGGCAGGGTCCTAACATTTACAGAATTCAACTGGCCTATAGGGTTTTGAGTCATGAAATTTTCATCTGTTTTCATTCAAACCACATAGAAGGGAACTAATTAGAATGTAGAGCCTAACAGATTCCTCTACCCCTGCCCCCCACTCAGAGTACAGGTCCAATCAGATATTGCATTTAAAAAATACAAGTCCAGGGGCGCCTGGGTGGCT